>WNWK01001361.1:0-250000 GCA_009830355.1 Cherax destructor
ACCATCGATCTGTTCTGTCTCCTCCTGTTTCCTTCTGTCGTGGGTGTCTCCTTCGACTTCCTTCAGGCCATAGATGAAAATCGACTTCTCCCTTTCCTCCTCCCACTGTGTCTACCATTGCCTTGTCAAAGGTGCATTATCCTCTCCGGTGCTGTCATGAATGTATTCCCGTGTTCCTTTGTGTGTCCGGTCTGCTCTTACGTCCCTGTCCGCTGCAGTGTGTTGTTGGGGTCTCCATGTTTAGCGTGTCTGCTGTTTTGTCTACCCTCTCATATGTTGTTTCTGTGCTCCCATTCGTTGTTCCTGTGGTGCTCTTCGTGACCCTGGCTGCTTCTTCTATATCCCTCTCGTGTGTTGTTATCCTGCTCGTCTTGCTTCGGGCCCCATGTGTGCCTGCCAGTGCCTGTGCGTACCCGAGTTCTCCTCCTTTCTCCTCATTCCCTTTGGCTGTGCCTGGTGCACAAGCCCCAAGCGTTGTTTCCTGCCAGGTACTGTTGTCTCTATTCTGTGTCAGTCCCTGCAGCTTCTCTTCTTCCGCTTTTTTGGCTTGCATTACCCATTTTCTACTTTCCTCAGCTATCCTCTTCTCCATTCCCTCGCTGTGTGTGTGTGTATGTGTGTATGTGTGTATGTGTGTATGTGTGTGTGTATGTGTGTGTGTAGTGTGTGTATGTGTGTGTGTGTGTGTGTGTGTGTGTGTATGTGTGTGTGTGTGTGTGTGTGTGTGTGTGTGTGTGTGTGTGTGTGTGTATGTGTACTCACCTAATTGTGGTTGCAGGGGTCGAGACTCAGCACCTGGCCCCCACCTCTTCGCTGTCCGCTACTGGGTCTCTGCTCTCCCTGCTCCATGAGCTTTATCATACCTTGTCTTAAAACTATGTATGGTTCCCGCCTCCACTATATCGTTCGCTAGACTATTCCACTTCCTAACTACTCTATGGCTGAAGAAGTGCTTCCTAACATCCCTTTGACTCATCTGAGTCTTCAGCTTCTAGTTGTGTCCCCTTGTTTCTGTGTTCCCTCTCTGGAACATCCGGTCACTATCTACCTTGTCGATTCCCTGCAGTATTTTGTATGTCGTTATCATGTCTCCTCTAACCTTTCTGTCCTCCAGTGTTGTTAGTCCTATTTCTCTCAACCTTTCTTCATATGGCATTCCCCTGAGCTGTGGAACTAGCCTTGTCGCAAACCTTTGCACTTTCTCTAATTTCTTGACGTGCTTGACAAGGTGTGGGTTTCAGACTGGTGTTGCATACTCTAGTATGGGCCTGACGTACACGGTGTACAGTGTCTTGAACGATTCCTTGTTAAGGTAACGGAACGCTAATCTTAGGTTTGCCAGTCGCCCATATGCTGCCGCGGTTATCTGGTTGATGTGTGTTTCCGGAGACGTGCTTGGCGTTATACTCATCCCAAGGTCTTTCTCCTTTGATGAGGTTTGTAGCCTTTGTCCACCTAGCCTGTACTCTGTCAGCGGTCTTCTTTGCCCTTCTCCGATCCTCATGACTTTGCATTTGGTGGGGTTAAATTCGAGAAGCCAGTTGCTAGAGCAGATGTCAAGCTTGTCCAGGTCTCTTTGAAGTCCTGCTTGGTCTTCATCCGATGTGATTCTCCTCATTAATTTCACATCATCTGCGAACAGAGACACTTCTGAGTCTATCCCGTCCGTCATGTCATTCACATATACCAAGAATAGCACTGGTCCTAGGACTGACCCCTGCGGTACGCCGCTCGTCACCGGCGCCCACTAATACCTCATCACGCACCATGACCCGCTGTTGCCTCCCTGTGAGGTATTCCCTGATCCATTCCAGTGCCCTTCCTGTTATACACGCTTGATCTGGTGTGTGTGTGTGTGTGTGTGTGTGTGGAGAGAGAGAGAGAGAGAGAGAGAGAGAGAGAGAGAGAGAGAGAGAGAGAGAGAGAGAGAGAGAGAGAGAGAGAGAGAGAGAGAGAGAGAGAGAGAATTTTAGTTTTCTGCCAAGTGTGTGAAATCTTCTATACCAGTTAAACATTTTGTAGTTCCTTCAATATTATATTAAGATAAACATTCAAGTTTTTTCCACAGAGGCCAGCACGCTTAATTAAGATAAATCACTTATAATATTAACCTAAGAACAACGTGAAATTTCCTTTAAGTCATTCTGGAAAATTATTTACGAGACACTGGTCAAAATCAAACAATAGCCAACAAATTAAATCAATTGAGCTTAACTCAAATAATTACTCTGCAGCACATATAGGTAATGATTTTATGTATCGACTTGAAACCTTCACCACTCGTGTATCTAAATCTTGAAGGTATGGGGTAGTGATTCTTGAGAACCAGGGCTATTTTCTTACATCCCACCATCAGCCATTTTTTTTAGCTATCAGAATAGGTAAACACAATCAATCTGTATCCCTTCATAATCTTACCTGTGGCCTCACCTCTCTCCATCCCTTCCTCCATTTATCCCTTCCTCCCTCCCTCCATCTCTCTCGCCAGCCAACACGAGTCCATCCCGGCTGGGAGAGAACTCAAAATGTAATTTATAAAGTTTGAAACTCTTAATAAGGTGTAAGTGCTCTGGAAACTCAGGGTACTTGATAAATGTAAGTCAACTAACTTGTTGTGTACCTTTATAGCAGAGCAATTACTGGGACCTGGCGACACAACACACTCCCACACACAAACTCAACGTAAATAGTAATGAACTGTCTATGAATAAATACAGGGACTCGAAAGGTGGTCCATGCGGGTAGCAGCGTTAAGCGCTGATATATATATATATATATATATATATATATATATATATATATATATATATATATATATATATATATTCAGTATTTTGGTGACGTTGCACACCAATATTTTCCTGTCAAGATAGGGAGACACAAAGAAAACACATTCATAACACGCTCCACATCTGTTTTACAGATGTGCACGAGCCAATGACTCACAGCGAAGCAATATTTCCAACACTGATGGTACATACCATGTCCAACACTGATGGTACACACCATGTCCAACACTGATGGTACATACCATGTCCAACATTGATGGTACATACCATGCCCAACACTGATGGTACATACCATGTCCAACACTGATGGTACATACCATGCCCAACACTGATGGTACATACCATGCCCAACACTGATGGTACATACCATGCCCAACACTGATGGTACATACCATGCCCACACTCGAATAATACATCAAATAACCCCCAAAAACACCGGCCTCCACTCACTCCGATCAAGCAGGCGACCATGTTTGCTGGCTGCCAAGCAACACCTAGGAAGGATCAAGCTTTTATTCGTGTTGAATCTCCCACATTAGTTTAGTACTTCACAAAACACAATATGGCCAAATATTCCCTCTCATAACCTCCTTCACACCCTCCTTCCATCCTTTACCTCCATTTCATCTTTCATCCACCCAGATTTATGTTTGTCTAAATTGTTTGTATATGATCAAACCGTTTTAACAACCCTCCTTTGCTCTTTTAATAAAACCTTTCATACTACTAAACCATTATCATTTTTTTTCACTCATTATTGTCTGCAGAGTATACAAACCAAAATAGTTGCACTGCCTCCAGCCTCTTCCTCGCAGCAACATTCCAAGACAATGTTTTACATCTATGCAACATCACTGACAACACTATACTCTGAAATATTCCTCTTTTTGCTACCACTGACAACTTGTTTTTCACAGACAATTCGAGACACCTACTTTCTTTTATCCATTTAGTTTGTGATACACTTCACTTTTCATTTTCCCATTCATTCATAGCTCTCTCAATACATTCCTTGCCTTCACATACATTTTTTCCAATTTAATGTTCAATCTTCCATTTCCTAGACCTCTCACCTGTCACTAAGATATTTTCTGTTTCTTTCAACTTATTTTACACACCCCAAAACATCACCAACTTTTATAACTTTTCTTTCGTATCCTTCAAAAGCACTGTGTCATCAGCAAACAGCAACTTTGACGACTCCAGCTTTATATCATCATTTTTACATTCTTAAGCCCCAACATCTTTAACATTCTCTCATTCACTTTTTTTTTAGAATCACATCTACAAATTCACCTAAACAGGTGAAGAGTGCTTAGATCAGGGACGTGGGTATTATTGCATATATAATGAATACGTAATAAGTTGCATCTTAGACAGGTATGTATATATTTGTAGATGTGATTCTAAAAAAAAAGTGAATGAGAGAATGTTAAAGATGTTGGGGCTTAAGAATGCTACACACATCCATTTTCCCTTACTAAATCTCTTTGTGTTCCTCGTTAATCCTAGTTTTTGTTTTTGATATTCTGCCATACACTATCCCTATAATTAACACACCACACCTATTGCCTATAATTCTTAAGCAAGTATACGCTATGACAATCCTTATATACCTTCTCTCTTCATGTATACATCAAACTAATTAACCATCTATTCCAAAACTACGTCTCCATTTCACTTTAGCATCGTAGTCTTAGTCCCACACATCCCCTCTGTTTTCCCCTCTTTCAACCTGTTTATTTCCTTATTCGTTTCCTCCAAACTCACTTCAGGTCTTTCTTCTTCAGTAAGTATTCATATTCCTCTCTATCCTATGCAGGAAATCGTCTTAATTTCCATAATTACCTGTAACAACTTTTCAGGATAAACTCTCCATCTTTCTAATACCTCTACTTCCTTACCCTTCACCTTTACACTTTCACTCTCAACTGATCAAGATATCCTCCCAAGGTTTTCTCACCTCATTTCTCCCCAAAACGTTTTATTATTTTCATCAAAGCAATATGCTAATGACTTAACTATTATTCTCTCATTTGTTTTTCCTTCACACTCCATCACAATTTTAATCTTTCTTTTCTTAGTTTTCCTTATATAATATTTACACTGTAATGGTGTTTCATCTTGTTGTGTTTACTTCTTGCTCACTATCTTCACCTCATGAGTCCACTATTATTCTCCATGGTGCATATATAGCACAGACCATAAGGTTAAAGCTACATTTATTATTACCACAGTTAATGTCATAAGTGTGATCAATATATCAGTGGTGTGCCCATCTCAAGACACACCTTCAACAGCGACTTAACTGTTAACTCAATGAAATGTAGAATTATAAATACACAACAAGTGTACTCACCAATGTATACTCACCGAGCAGTGGTTGTGGGGGTTCATATTCAACTCCTCGACCCGCCTCCAACTAATTTTACTGCCATTACTAGTTTCTGGTGTTTTGGACCTGACCAGCTACTGTCTCATTCAACTCATTCCAATTTTCTACAATTATGAGTCTAAAAAAGTACTTCTCGACCTCCCAATGACGCATGTCTTTTCACCTTCCACCTTTGTCGTACTGTCAATGGTCCTCTTAATCTAGATAGTCTATCCCTATCTGCCTTGCACATTCCTTTCAAAATTCTGTACGCCATAAACAAGTCTTCCCTAGTCTTTTTCTACACCAAAGTCGTCAAGCTGAGTTCCTTCAAACTCTTCACAATGTATTCTTCTCAGGTCTGAAATTAGTCTTGATGCTGATCAACCAATCTATTTGAGTTCCTGAACCTGCTAGACCAGGGCTACTCAACTAAGAGCAAAGGTCTACTTGCATAAGTACCAATACATGCAAAGGTCCGGATACATTTTTTACACGCAATCAGGGTCCAGGGTGACCAGACTTCCCAGCCAATATGCGGCCAAACTATTTTTGCAAAATGCCGAAAAAGTCAATTTCATTGCACAAGTGATAATTACCAATATGAATTACCATTGAATGGAAGAAAATATCACTTTAGCTATTTAGCTATGCTAGAATACTGTATTCCATTTAGTGTATGTATTCCATTCAGATAGAATAATGTATTAACCCCACTCTTGTGTACCACCTGATCCTGAACGTGGTAACAGCTGTTATTTAACTAAGCTTTCTCTTGAAGCCCGCGGTCCAACTACAACACTCTGAAGGTCCGGATTCGGACCGCGGGCCGCCAATTGAGTAGCCCTGTGCTAGACCATATGTGGGCTGCACACTGAGGGCAAGTGATCTAGTATGATAGGCCTAACATATGCTGTATTAGAAATCTTGAATGATTTTTTTGTTCAACAGCATTATGTTGAACTTAGCAGTGCAGCATATGAAGCTGAGCTCACTTGTGTGTACCTCCAGTGATGTGATAATAACGCCGATATCACGGTGATATTAACAACCATAATACTGTGATATTAGCACCATACCACTGTGATATTAACACCCATACCACTGTGATATTAACGCCCATAATTCTGTGATATTAACACCCATACCACTGTGATATTAACACCCATAATACTGTGATATTAACACCATACCACTGTGATATTAACACCCATACCACTGTGATATTAACGCCCATACCACTGTGATATTAACGCCCATAATTCTGTGATATTAACACCCATACCACTGTGATATTAACGCCCATAATACTGTGATATTAACACTCATACCACTGTGATATTAACGCCCATAATACTGTGATATTAACACCCATACCACTGTGATATTAACGCCCATAATTCTGTGATATTAACACCCATACCACTGTGATATTAACGCCCATAATACTGTGATATTAACACCATACCACTGTGATATTAACACCCATAATACTGTGATATTAACACCCATACCACTGTGATATTAACGCCCATAATACTGTGATATTAACACCATACCACTGTGATAACGCCCATAATACTGTGATATTAACACCATATCACTGTGATATTAACGCCCATAATACTGTGATATTAACACCATACCACTGTGATATTAACGCCCATAATACTGTGATATTAACACCATACCAGTGATATTAACACCCATATCACTGTTCTTCATTAATATTTGTATCACTTTTTCCCTACCAGGCTATACGCTATCTCCGGTTTTTCCTCTCGTTAAAAAATATGCAAGAATTTTCATTTGCTTGAATTGCACAGTTGCGCTGTATGACCCTTATTGGTTTAACGCTTCATTTTGATTATAATAATAATTGAATTGCACTCCAGCAGCCACTTGTTCGACCACATCTGCAGCCTCTCCAAGTCTCCCTGGAGCCTATTCCCTGATGTCCGTATGATTCTCAGTTCCTTCCTTCTGGTCGCAGTGTTGATTCTTGTGGGACCCCACTCGTTACTCTCGCCCATCTACATGTCTTATTTCTTACCGTTACTCTATGTCATGTCTTTCAGGTACTCCCCGATCCACTGGAACACACTGCCTAGTGTTGTCGGGTCACCTCATGGAAAAGACCCGGGCCGGGACAAAACCGGCGAACCACTTCGAACGCAAACACTGTCTTACATTCCTGCATGTTCTTACTTGTGGAACAGTCTTAGGTGTGGGATCATGTTGTTGTTGTCCCGTCTGCAGCCTTGTTAAGGTGTTACGCAGCACTTCTCTCAGTACCCATACACCTACTGGTTTCTGGCCGAGTGTTTATTATTATATCAAGCTCAGTTAATAGTGACATCACTTCTTCCTTAATGTGAATGTTTCCTAATTCCTGTTGACTCGGGAAACTGAAATAACACGATTGTAAACAACTGAGGGGACGGGTGGGGTTGGAACCCAGAGCAAGCCAGTCATAATACTAGTAGGAAGATGCACTAGCCATCATACCATGCTGGCCTAGTTCAGTGGATAGTGTACTGGTTTGCTAGTTTTAGCACTGGCTTGCCATGGGTTCAACCCTTACCCGTTCCATAAGTAGCTACTGTTAGTCTGTTTCGCACTTTTCATGAAGCTGCGCATTATTCTATAAAGACCTCCCTCAAATTTCTGCTAGTCTTTGCTTAAACCGTCCTCAGCAGTCTTCTCTCCTTCTTCAATATCACTTGAACCTTGACAATCATCTCTTATGTGACTGTGGAGTAACTTTGGTTTTGTTTTAGATTTAATTTAAATAATTTTCGAACCCTCAAACTCAGTTTCATATTATCACATATTAGCTTCTACCTTTTTTTCATATTTTCTGTTTTTTACCGTTTTACAGTTCACACTGCTTTGCACCTTCCCTTGGACTGTATTCGTTCCTGTTTTATTTATTTCGTTTTCTTCATGTTTCTTACGTATGCTTCTTTTGCTTCTTAACACATTTTATGTCACTCCATCTCTTGTAATGCCTTTCCTTCTAGTTCCATTTTCCACTGTACTTCTTCAAATAGTTCACTCTTGTTCCCTGCCGTCTCTATCTCATTTTTTTCTGTAGACTTACTGTCAGTAGACATTCAAAACTTAGTGTTGTATCACTGCTGCCACACAATAACTCCTTATATTAAATTTTTCTCAAGCAATATTCACTGAAGTTAAATGTCAAGTCTTATCAGCTCAGTTTACCTCTCTCATTCGTGTTGTCTCCTTCACATATTGACTTTGAGACTCCGTTGAAGAGTACCACTGATACTACCTCGTGTTGTGTAGGATATTAATGGAACAGTCAGCAGCCACGACGTTGTCTTAAACTGAAATGTTATCCGGGTGTCTGTGGCAAACAAATCATCTATTTGCATCACAATAATAAAGCCAAGATCCTGTTTGTCCTTAAAACTATGAGAACAGAAAAAAATCTGCAGATGAGCAAAATCTCGCAAGCAACAATGTCAATAAGCGAAAATGTAAAACATAAAGAAAGGTGCAGCAGATGAGACTTGGCCAAGCTATGGCCTTGTAATGTCAGCTCTAACACTTGGCCAAGCTATGGCCTTGTAATGTCAGCTCTAACACTTGGCCAAGCTATAGCCTTGTAATGTCAGCTCTAACACTTGGCCAAGTATGGCCCTGTAATGTCAGCTCTAACACTTGGCCAAGCTATAGCCTTGTAATGTCAGCTCTAACACTTGGCCAAGGTATGGCCCTGTAATGTCAGCTCTAACACTTGGCCAATGTATGGCCCTGTAATGTCAGCTCTAACACTTGGCCAAGCGAGGGTCTTGTAATGTCAGCTCTAACACTTGGCCAAGCGAGGGTCATGTAATGTCAACTCTAACACTTGGCCAAGCGAGGGTCATGTAATGTCAACTCTAACACTTGGCCAAGCGAGGGTCATGTAATGTCAGCTCTAACACTTGGCCAAGCGAGGGTCATGTAATGTCAACTCTAACACTTGGCCAAGCGAGGGTCATGTAATGTCAACTCTTAACACTTGGCCAAGCGAGGGTCTTGTAATGTCAACTCTAACACTTGGCCAAGCGAGGGTCTTGTAATGTCAACTCTAACACTTGGCCAAGCGAGGGTCTTGTAATGTCAGCTCTAACACTTGGCCAAGCGAGGGTCTTGTAATGTCAACTCTAACACTTGGCCAAGCGAGGGTCATGTAATGTCAGCTCTAACACTTGGCCAAGCGAGGGTCTTGTAATGTCAACTCTAACACTTGGCCAAGCGAGGGTCTTGTAATGTCAGCTCTAACACTTGGCCAAGCGAGGGTCTTGTAATGCCAGCTCTAACACTTGGCCAAGCGAGAGTCTTGTAATGTCAGCTCTAACACTTGGCCAAGCGAGGGTCTTGTAATGCCAGCTCTAACACTTGGCCAAGCGAGGGTCTTGTAATGCCAGCTCTAACACTTGGCCAAGCGAGAGTCTTGTAATGTCAGCTCTAACACTTGGCCAAGCGAGAGTCTTGTAATGTCAACTCTAACACTTGGCCAAGCGAGGGTCATGTAATGTCAACTCTAACACTTGGCCAAGCGAGGGTCTTGTAATGTCAACTCTAACACTTGGCCAAGCGAGAGTCTTGTAATGTCAGCTCTAACACTTGGCCAAGCGAGAGTCTTGTAATGTCAACTCTAACACTTGGCCAAGCGAGGGTCTTGTAATGCCAGCTCTAACACTTGGACCTGCCAAGGCTGCTCAACAAGCTCAACTCAAAATAAAATAAATCAAAATAATAAGAAATAAACAAAGTTTTACTACACTGGCTCATCGTGCTGTAACAAACAGTCGCACTGGCTCATCGTGCTGTAACAAACAGTCGTACGTAAGCAGTCCAAGCAAATTTTAATCATAAAAACATACTCTAACTGAAGAAAAACAAATCTATATTCGTAATATTATAACCGTAGTGAGTCATTATGTCGCCTAACTGATAATACAGCCACAACATGAACTGAGACACTTAAGATAAGCTATGACAGTGCTTACAACAAACATGTTTCATCACTCAATAGCCAACAGTCACGACAGATATTTACCCGCGTGGTAGACCTATTAACAAAACACACATGGTGATTGACACAACACCCAGTTAGCCATTCAGCTGTTAACATGGAGTTACAACATGTACATATCATGACCTACAGCCAGAGTTACAACACCAAGACGAACAGTAACAATGTGAGTGGAACATCCCTTACCTAGACCCGGGTTGACAGGGGTTAGTGAGGTGTAGGAACGGGACGCGCTACCCTCTGAACCATCATGAAAGAAAACGAATCCCATCAGCTGGTATTAACCAAAGAAAATGGGCCATTACACTATGCTAACGAACATTACAAGGACACGCTTATCTATTACATCTAAATACACTTCACCAACCATCCTCACCTTTCCTGGAAAATAACTAATTGCACAAGTTTAATTTCTTAGTGCATAATACACGACTACTTTCTTAAGAGTGCAAATTGGAACTGTATTTAGCACATAGTTCCAAGAAAATGCGATATGCCAGCACACAAGTCAACAATGTACATGAATCCATACAATAAATAACATTCTCTAGGTCATTAACCCAAGACAACACAGAACATTGATCTTTCAGTGTTCACCTCCCACATTCATATACATTTTCTACGAATACAGCGCTCTTTTATATATATATATATATATATATATATATATATATATATATATATATATATATATATATATATTACCAAAGTGTGGCAGGCCAGGATTCAACCCCCACGACACACTGTCCTGCCTCAAGACTCAAGAGACAACACAACGTACGTGTCACCCTATCCACTCCGCCATCGATCCTACAAACATCATGAGACTAGCGAACTAGACTTGTTTCATGTTGCGAGGACACTCGTGGCAGTGGATTAATTTCAGCCTCCTCCTGTTTGAATACCCGCCTCAACAAGCAGTCTAAACAGCAATGAAACCACGAAACAAGTGGTACTGAAACATTTACCAAACTGCGGCAGGCCAGGGTTCGACCCCATGATCGATGGCAGAATGGATAGGGTGATACGTACGTTGTGTTCTCTTGAGGCAGGACAATGTGTCGTGGGGTCGAACCCTGGCCTGCCGCAGTTTGGTAAATGTTTCAATACCACTTGTTTCGTGGTTTCATTGCTTAATATATATATATATATATATATATATATATATATATATATATATATATATATATATATATATATATATATATATATATATATACATGTTTAAACTTTAATATGCATATGAGTATCCAGCAGCATCATGGGTGGGACTTACCACTGACAATGCCTCACCATGTAGTCACACTGTTCGATCATAACCTTAATATTAGTCTCATTATTTCACTTAACTTACAAACACCAGCGGTTCCCCCTAAGATCTACTTAACTGTATATTAGCTGTAAGGGGAAACTTAGGTCTATAGAAGGCTGTAAGGGGAAACGTAGTTACGTATAAACTGTGAGTGGAAAACTTTCAGAAGTTAACAGCATCTACTCATGAAGAAAACAATTTTCACTTTTAACAAAATCCTGGCAAAAAGTTTAATGCCACGAGGGCGGAAAATAAAACACAAAACGGACTTAGATCTCTATATTTCATCCTCAACCAGATACCATCTTCAGACCCACCAAACTTATTGTACTCACCTCACCAGCGCCCACATACACCATTTAAATCAACAATACACTTTATATATATAAAAATCACATATGAACAAAGGTTATCTACAGTTTCTACGACATCTATATGATATATGACTTACTGCTGCAAACAAACTTTAACCTTACACTGGTACAACTGTGTTATGAATGATCTAACACCGGTACACCTGTGTTACGAATGATCTAACACTAGTATACCTGTATTATGAATGATCTAACACTGGCACACCTGTGTTATGAATGATCTAACACCGGTACACTTGTGTTATGAATGATTTAACACCGGTATACCTGAGATATGAATGTTCTAACACCGGTACACCTGTGTTATGAATGATCTAACACCGGTACACTTATTTTATGAATGATCTAACAATGGTACACTTGTGTTACGAATGATCTAACACCGGTATACCTGTGTTATGAATTATCTAACACCGGCACACCTGTGTTATGAATGATCTAACACCGGCACACCTGTGTTACGAATGATCTAACACCGGCACACTTGTGTTATGAATGATCTAACACCGGTACACTTGTGTTACGAATGATCTAACACCGGTATACCTACGTTATGAATGATCTAACACTGGTACACTTGTGTTACGAATGATCTAACACCGGTATACCTGTGTTATGAATTATCTAACACCGGCACACCTGTGTTATGAATGATCTAACACCGGTACACGTGTTACGAATGATCTAACACCGGTAGACCTGTGTTACGAATTATCTAACACTGGTATACCTGTGTTATGCATGATCTAACACTGGTACACCTGTGTTATGAACGATTTAACACTGGTATACCTGTTATGAATGATCTAACACCGGTACACCTGTGTTATGAAAGATCTAACACCGGTACACCTGTGTTATGAATGATCTAACACCGGTACACCTGTGTTATGAATGTTCTAACATCTGTACACCTGTGTTATGAATGATCTAACACCGGTACAACTGTGTTATGAATGATCTAACACCGGTACAACGGTGTTATGGATGATCTAACACTGGTACGCCTGTGTTATGAATGATCTAACACCGGTACAACTGTGTTATGAATGATCTAACACTGGTACGCCTGTGTTATGAATCTAACACCGGTACAACTGTGTTATGAATGATCTAACACTGGTACACCTGTGTTATGAATGATCTAACACTGGTACGCCTGTGTTATGAATGATGCAACACTGGTACGCCTGTGTTATAAATGATCTAACACTGGTACACCTGTGTTATGAATGATCTAACACTGGTACGTCTGTTATAAATGATCTAACACTGGTACACCTGTGTTATGAATGATCTAACACTGGTACGTCTGTGTTATGAATGATGCAACACTGGTACGCCTGTGTTATGAATGATCTAACACTGGTACACCTGTTATGAATGATCTAACACTGGTACGCCTGTGTTATGAATGATGCAACACTGGTACGCCTGTGTTATGAATGATCTAACACTGGTACACCTGTTATGAATGATCTAACACTGGTACGCCTGTGTTATGAATGATGCAACACTGGTACGCCTGTTATGAATGATGCAACACTGGTACGCCTGTGTTATGAATGATGCAACACTGGTACGCCTGTGTTATGAATGATGCAACACTGGTACGCCTGTGTTATGAATGATGCAACACTGGTACGCCTGTTATGAATGATGCAACACTGGTACGTCTGTGTTATGAATGATGCAACACTGGTACGCCTGTGTTATGAATGATGCAACACTGGTACGCCTGTTATGAATGATCTAACACTGGTACGCCTGTGTTATGAATGATGCAACACTGGTACGCCTATGTTATGAATGATGCAACACTGGTACGCCTGTGTTATGAATGATGCAACACTGGTACGCCTGTGTTATGAATTATGCAACACTGGTACGCTTGTGTTATGAATGATGCAACACTGGTACGCTTGTGTTATGAATTATGCAACACAGACAACGTCCTGCTTGTCATATCCAGACATAATAAATCAGTTATTTATAGCTCAGTGGATCATCGCCCCCGTGACGCGGTCTCAGGCTAAGTGGTTTAAATAATTAACTATTACGGGATTAAAAAATATAAAAAAATCTCAGGAAAGCAAAATATAAGTGTATAATAAATGTAAGAACAGGTTTGTAAGATTTATCTGCTATGTTACGTGTTGATATTACTGAAAGAACAGACTAGTAAACCTGCCAGAGTGCAAAACATGTAACTGGCTAGCCTTTCAACACTCGTATAATGACGGTGGTATTTCACTGTGGGTGTGTGTGTGTGTGTTTGTATACTCGCTTATTTGTGGTTGCAGGGGTCGATTCGCAGCTCCTGGCCCAGCCTGTGTGTGTTTACTCGCCTATCTGTGGTTGCAAGGGGGGTCGATTCGCAGCTCCTGACCTCCCCTCTGTGTGTGTGTGTGTGTGTGTGTGTACTCACCTAGTTGTGGTTGCAGGGGTAGAGTCATAGCTCCTGGCCCCGCCTCTTCACTGGCCCCTACTGGGTCACTCTCCCTGCGCCATGAGCTTTATCATACCTCTGCTTAAAGCTATGTATGGAACCTGCCTCCACTACATCGCTTCCCAAACTATTCCACTTCCCAACCACTCTGTGACTGAAGAAATACTTCCTAACATCTCTGTGATTCATCTGAGTCTTCAACTTCCAACTGTGTCCCCTTGTTGCTGTGTCCCATCTCTGGAACATTCTGTCTCTGTCCACCTTGTCAATTCCTCTCAGTATTTTATATGTCGTTATCATGTGTCCCCTATCTTTCCTGTCCTCCAGTGTCGTCAGGTCGATTTCCCTTAACCTCTCCTCGTAGGACATACCCCTTAGCTCCGGGACTAGTCTTGTTGCAAACCTTTGCACTTTCTCTAGCTTCTTTACGTGCTTGGCTAGGTGTGGGTTCCAAACTGGTGCTGCATACTCCAGTATGGGCCTAACGTACACAGTGTGTGTGTGTGTGTAGCACTAAATCAGGACGGAGGTTCGATCCTCCGTCCCCTGATAACGAGACACACGTTACTCTCGTAGCCAGGAACTTTGCAGCACAGACGCGCCTCCTACGAATCAACGTTCCAACAATATAAGTTATTAAAGTGCAACCTCAGCGACGGAGAAATTGAGACAACTTGGGATAACTACACAAGAGCAGTCAGTGCATGGATCCGAATGTTGCAGCGGTGACAACAAGGAACCAGAGCCAGGCTACACAACAACCTCTTATTACAACAAACCTATGATCAGTGTGCAGCAACAAGCTGTACCAAAAAATAACCAAATATGAAAATGTATCATCACATTCACACAGATTTTAGTACGAGCAACTCGACATTAAAATGAAGAATGCAACAAGCCCAGTGAAAGGAATCATAAAAGTTATCGCAGCCAACAAGGTGGAAAAAGGCAACAATTTTCTTAGGACAGTGGAATACTAATGAAGTGTGTTTAAGATCACAAGATATTTTCCAGAGTAGAGAATCTTGACAGTAACAATATCCCGGGATTACACAATAATAATGACCTTAAACTGAATAAATGAAGCTTATTGTCAGAAATATCCCCATGTTTTAATACACAACGTATTCTTTCTCTTATCAGTATTAATAACAACCTACGAGCATAAGATACATAGAATCTTCAGAATATATTGAATGTCTTGACTCTTATTCTAGCCAGCTGGCCCAGTGGTTTACGCACTGGCCTGGACTTTTACCACTCACTCGCCATGGGTTCTAACCCCACACGTGCCGTGGTTTGATTGCATTTCTCGGATTGCAAGAAGACATCTGATATTGTACCCCACAAGAGACCGTGGTGCAGACATCAAAAAGTATCTCAGGGAGAGACAACATAGTGACTGCCCAAGATGTCAGACTGGGGAGGAGAACCAAGCAACCAGAGATAGTCAAACAGGAAGTGACCTCTCCAAAGAGTTTTTCAGAGTCTACCAATGCGTAATTCTCTCACTAAATGGACCAGGGTGGTATTTCTGGTGATATTTCTATCAAGGTCAATGAGGGTGTAACTCAATGTACACTGTGAGTACAACTGTAATATCATCACCACACACCTGGATAGAGTACCATCACCACACACCTGGACAGAGTACTATCACCACACACCTGGACAGATTACCATCACCACACACCTGGACAATTACCATCACCACACACCTGGACAGAGTACCATCACCACACCTGGACAGAGTACCATCACCACACATGGACAAAGTACCATCACCACACACCTGGACAGAGTACCATCACCACACACCTGGACAGACTACCATCACCACACACCTGGACAGAGTACCATCACCACACCTGGACAGATTACCATCACCACACATGGACAAAGTACCATCACCACACACCTGGACAGAGTACCATCACCACACACCTGGACAGACTATCACCACACACCTGGACAGAGTACCATCACCACACCTGGACAGATTACCATCACCACACATGGACAAAGTACCATCACCACACACCTGGACAGAGTACCATCACCACACACCAGGACAGAGTACCATCACCACACACCTGGACAGAGTACCATCACCACACACCTGGACAGACTACCATCACCACACACCTGGACAGAGTACCATCACCACACACCTATGTATTGTAACAGTACACTCATCACACAAGAAACCCCACAACAATCCTCCAGCACCAATATTCACCACACACCATCAAAAGTGCCAATATAATGCTTCTCGGCGTTTACAATATAAAAAAAGACGTTATCACTTCACAAGATTTGACAGAAAAATTTCAATGGGTGGCTATATTGGTGCAATTTGCTGGCGAGGTTGTGAATACAGAGGAGCTGCGAGAATACTACACTTGGAAGCACAATATATCCCAATACAAAACTCTGGCGGATATGATATGTACATGTCAACACAAGGAAATAAGTAATAAAATGTGTAGCCTTCACACACACACCACACACATATATATATATATATATATATATATATATATATATATATATATATATATATATATATATATATATATATATATATATACACACACAACAGACTCAACGTTGTACCAATGAGCCACGAAGCTTACAATAGTAAGATTGTACAGACAGCAATTGTGTTGCCTGTATGAGCGGCATCAACCCACGATACAAACATCACGTACAATATACGATTGTTTACTGGTAAGAATGAGTAGTTGTATTAACCTTCACCTTTGAAGAGTTTCGAGAGTTTCACTACTCTCGGAGCCCGGCCATGGGCCAGGCTCGTAGTCTTTGAATTCTGTGTATGCACACAGACACTGCGGTACAATTTCATAGCTGCAATATGCAATATAATAACAGGGGTATAAGTAGAAAGGAATTGAACGGTTTAAGAGTAGCGGGAGTGGGATTACAAGAAGATAAAAGCTATAGCTCGCAACTAACCTAAAATATAATTAGAACACTTTTCACTCCGTCCTGGACCATTATTATGTCGAGACTTGATAACAGCTCAGGAACGTCAATATTTTCTCTCCAAATTGTGGGTCGAGATTATTAGACAATATGGAAATTATATTGTGAGGTAATGACGCAGAGAGTGCCTGGTAAAGAGAGGATTACACGAAGGTGATAAATATTGGGTAATGGGGGAAATGCAAGCGGAACAACTCAACTGTCCAACGTTAAGGAGTAGCGGACAGGTAGAATGACAATACCTGTCCCGATGATGATGTGCGGGGAGTCAGAGAAGAGCGTCCCCTTCGACAGCGACACTGACGGAGTCCCCGTAGACGATGTAGCTCCGGCCGAACTGGCGACCACCACCTGCAACACAACGTAACATAACTTTACCACCAACTGCAACACAATATAACTTTACCACCACCTGCAACACAATATAACTTTACCACCACCTGCAACACAATATAACTTTACCACCACCTGCAACACAACGTAACATAACTTTACCACCACCTGCAACACAATATAACTTTACCACCGCCTGCAACACAATATAATATAACTTTACCACCACCTGCAACACAACGTAACATAACTTTACCACCACCTGCAACACAATATAACTTTACCACCGCCTGCAACACAACGTAATATAACTTTACCACCACCTGCAACACAATATAACTTTACCACCGCCTGCAACACAACGTAATATAACTTTACCACCACCTGCAACACAACGTAATATAACTTTACCACCACCTGCAACACAATATAATATAACTTTATCACCACCTGCAACACAATATAATATAACTTTACCACCACCTGCAACACACCAACACAACACAACTTCATACTGTAACTGACCTCTACATTTTTACAAACATTTTTTTTTGCACGTTCAGTAAATAATTTCTAAACGCACGTTTTATGAGGAGGGTGGAATGGTTTAGGTGTGAGAGCCAGGCGAGGGTGGAATGGTTTAGGTGTGAGAGCCAGGCGAGGGTGGAGTAGTTTAGGTGTGAGAGCCAGGCGAGGGTGGAGTAGTTTAGGTGTGAGAGCCAGGCGAGGGTGGAGTAGTTTAGGTGTGAGAGCCAGGCGAGGGTGGAGTGGTTTAGGTGTGAGAGCCAGGCGAGGGTGGAGTGGTTTAGGTGTGAGAGCCAGGCGAGGGTGGAGTGGTTTAGGTGTGAGAGCCAGGCGAGGGTGGAGTAGTTTAGGTGTGAGAGCCAGGCGAGGGTGGAGTGGTTTAGGTGTGGAGCCAGGCGAGGGTGAGTGGTTTAGGTGTGAGAGCCAGGCGAGGGTGGAGGAGTTTGGTTAGGGGGGTGGAGAGCCAGGCGAGGGTGGAGTGGTTTAGGTGTGAGAGCCAGGCGAGGGTGGAGTAGTTTAGGTGTGAGAGCCAGGCGAGGGTGGAGTGGTTTAGGTGTGAGAGCCAGGCGAGGGTGGAGTGGTTTAGGTGTGAGAGCCAGGCGAGGGTGGAGTGGTTTAGGTGTGAGAGCCAGGCGAGGGTGGAGTGGTTTAGGTGTGAGAGCCAGGCGAGGGTGGAGTGGTTTAGGTGTGAGAGCCAGGCGAGGGTGGAGTGGTTTAGGTGTGAGAGCCAGGCGAGGGTGGAGTAGTTTAGGTGTGAGAGCCAGGCGAGGGTGGAGTGGTTTAGGTGTGAGAGCCAGGCGAGGGTGGAGTGGTTTAGGTGTGAGAGCCAGGCGAGGGTGGAGTGTTTAGGTGTGAGAGCCAGGCGAGGGTGGAGGGTAGGGGTGAGAGCCAGGCGAGGGTGGGTGGTTTAGGTGTGAGAGCCAGGCGAGGGTGGAGTGGTTTAGGTGTGAGAGCCAGGCGAGGGTGGAGTGGTTTAGGTGTGAGAGCCAGGCGAGGGTGGAGTGGTTTAGGTGTGAGAGCCAGGCGAGGGTGGAGTGGTTTAGGTGTGAGAGCCAGGCGAGGGTGGAGTGGTTTAGGTGTGAGAGCCAGGCGAGGGTGGAGTGGTTTAGGTGTGAGAGCCAGGCGAGGGTGGAGTGGTTTAGGTGTGAGAGCCAGGCGAGGGTGGAGTGGTTTAGGTGTGAGAGCCAGGCGAGGGTGGAGTGGTTTAGGTGTGAGAGCCAGGCGAGGGTGGAGTGGTTTAGGTGTGAGAGCCAGGCGGAACTGCTACTTGCCCCACACACACACCAGAAAACACAGACCACAAATTCTAAATATCCCAGAAGCTGAATATAAAAAACAAAATATATATACAAACGAAGACGATGACTGCCATGTTAACATGTACAGCATGGAGGAAGGAGGAGGAGGAGGAGGAGGAGGAGGAGGAGGAGGAGGAGGAGGAGGAGGAGGAGGAGGAGGAGGAGGAAGAGGAGGAGAGAAAAGATCAATAATAAAATGAGCGGAAGTCTGAGGACGGTAGAAGAGCGGAAGGAGGTAGATGAGGAAGTAGTGGTGGCAAACTTAATACACAGCTTCAAGAAGAAATGTGATAAGATTCAAGAGGACACAAACCAGCACAGCAGATCAAAAGATTTTAAAAGACGAGGTCAAGAACTGAGACTTGACCCCCCCCCCCCCGCGCACACAACTTGGCATATTTTATATATTTTATATTAATCAAAAGACAGCGCTAAACCCGTAGAGGTCATATAGAACCTGGGAAATGGGAGGTATTCAGTTTGGATCCAAGGAAGTGGAGGATAAGTTGAGATCCTTGGATGAGCGGCATGAAGACACCGCTAGTGAGAGGCTGGTGTACATACCTGGTGAAGAACACCATCGTCTTTCACATTACATTGATACTTGAGAGCAGCTGACGCAGAGTGCGGTGACCCCCGTCTTTTATATGTTCACCTTCCATGGGTCGCTCTTGTATACTTGTATAAATGCCAAGATTATTCCCCATCGTAAACCTTTGAGGTGGTCTTGCTAGATGCTTCCTTAACAGGTGTGTAATACTTCATTAGCAGGGGATGAAGAGGTCTTCCAAGGATCACTACCATCACAGACTCACCTTGCCAGGCTTGTGCACTCCCCACCACCACACATTTTACCATCACATACTGCACTCTGCTCACTCACAATTATCATACACTCACATCTAAGATGAATTTTAACCTACACACCCACGGTAAGCCAGTGGAAGGCCTCGGACACATGACCTAATTCTCCAGTGGTGGGTTATTATGTGACTGAGACCCGCGTCAGGAGGCAATTGTCCTGTTTCCTAACGAATCTTACCTAGTTAATATGATTAGTTTAAGTCTACTGGTCTACACTTAGATCACTAGACACATGTAAGGACATGGGACGGGGAAAACATCAGCCCAAGACTGTTGTTTGTGCTGACCGGCTGGCATCACCTCTCATCCAACTCTGATATATTTGTCACTAGTTTCGAGGGCTTTTCTACCCTCGCAGCACGGTCTTTCGCCAGGTTTTCTTGTTGATTGCCTGATCAAGCAGGCTGTTGGTGTTAGTGGCCCGCTGGCCCACAAAGCCATCGTAACCTGACTGATCTGGCACTTGGTTTATGTAGTGATCCAGTTTCCACTTGAAGACTTCTATACATGTTCTGGCACCATTTCTGATATCTCCTGGTGGCAGTTTGAGGAATCTTCGACCACGGATGTTGACACAAGTATTTTCTATCATTGTGTTCATGGCACCCCTGCTTTTCACTGGAATTATTTTACACTTCCTTCAATATCTCTCACTCCAATAAGCAGTTATGGTAGTGTGCAGAGTTGACACTACGGTCTCCAATATCATCTAGGAATATATTTTGAGGTATCTCTCTATAGCTCCAAAGAGTACACTGCAAATGTTTTCAGGCGTCTCCAGCCTAGTGTCCAAGATACAAACATTTAGAATCTCTGGCTCCAGTATACACCTCTAAGTATTTCCTTCAAAATTTAAGTCAGTGGCAATGTACGTTATTATGCAATGTTTACTGTAGCGACCTACTAATACACTCGGCCTTGTGCAGTACCAGATCTCACTCTTCTGGCATACATCGCTCACCAACTTACACAGCGACTATTATATTCATGGGGAAGGACTAATCTCGTACGAGTTATACAATTTACACAGCAAATGATATTTGGTGCTGAGGAAACACAGGTGACTGGTGTGAGGAAGAATCTAGATATCTTAGAAAGGTCACTACACAGGTGACTGGTGTGAGGAAGAATCTAGATATCTTAGAAAGGTCACTGACGTGACTGTCAAGAGATACATTAAGAAGGTCACTGTCGTGACTGTAACAATGTGTGGACTTCACACCGTCGTCACACACATACAGGAGGTAAAGCACGCACGTTACCACTAAAATACAGATATTAAAGTCATCATAACCAACATTTGTTAATGAGTAGATATTGTAAACATACTTGAGCAGTGAGGTGAGTGGTGGCGCCCACGCCATTCCCCGTAGTATCGTCAAGGCTGCCGCTAGGAGACGCACTGTCTGCCTGCAACATAACGTACATCACATTACATCACAACACAGCATCACGGGAATTACTAAAGTAATAAGCCTGAGAAAATTTAAATAAAAAATAAGGATTATAATATTTTTTAAATCTATTGGAAGTTTTCCCCTAAGTGTACTACAAAGCTGTTTCATATTCGTTATATTAGTGTACGTACTAGATAGCAAACCGCGACTAGTGTTTCTATGTATATCTACAACTGGAATGAGAAACAGTAAAGGTACCAAGACCAGGACAGTGCCTTGCAGTACAGAACTGCTTATTCTACTAAGACTGAAATTTATACAGTTTACCACCACTGTGTGTGATCGGTTAGAAAAAAACTGAATTTCAATATCCCTTTGTTTCCTATTATACTTATTGGTCTCATTTTATATGCTCACATTTGTCAATTGCCCGAGGCATATTCGGTGTATATAACGTGTGTGTTATGAGTTTATTCCAATACCTCTCTTTTTATTTTTTGTGTTGTGGTCTATTGGTTGCGATAGTTTTTGTTTAGTGGTCTACTGGTTGTGATATTTTTATGTAGTGGTCTACTGGTTGTGATATTTTTATATAGTGGTCTACTGGTTGTGATATTTTTATGTAGTGGTCTACTGGTTGTGATATTTTTATGTAGTGGTCTACTAGTTGTGATATTTTTATGTAGTGGTCTACTAGTTGTGATATTTTTATGTAGTGGTCAACTGGTTGTGATATTTTTATGTAGTGGTCTACTGGGTGTGATATTTTTATGTAGTAGTCTACTGGTTGTGATATTTTTATATATTGGTCTACTGGTTGTGATATTTTTATATAGTGGTCTACTGGTTGTGATATTTTTATGTAGTGGTCTACTGGGAGTGATATTTTTATGTAGTGGTCTACTGGTTGTGAAATTTTTATGTAGTGGTCTACTGGGTGTGATACTTTATGTAGTGGTCTACTGGGTGTGATACTTTATGTAGTGGTCTACTGGTTGTGATACTTTATGTAGTGGTCTACTGGGTGTGATACTTTATGTAGTGGTCTACTGGGTGTGATACTTTATGTAGTGGTCTACTGGGTGTGATACTTTATGTAGTGGTCTACTGGGTGTGATACTTTATGTAGTGGTCTACTGGGTGTGATACTTTATGTAGTGGTCTACTGGGTGTGATACTTTATGTAGTGGTCTACTGGGTGTGATACTTTATGTAGTGGTCTACTGGGTGTGATACTTTATGTAGTGGTCTACTGGGTGTGATACTTTATGTAGTGGTCTACTGGGTGTGATACTTTATGTAGTGGTCTACTGGGTGTGATACTTTATGTAGTGGTCTACTGGGTGTGATACTTTATGTAGTGGTCTACTGGGTTGTGATACTTTATGTAGTGGTCTACTGGGTGTGATACTTTATGTAGTGGTCTACTGGGTGTGATACTTTATGTAGTGGTCTACTGGGTGTGATACTTTATGTAGTGGTCTACTGGTTGTGATACTTTATGTAGTGGTCTACTGGTTGTGATACTTTATGTAGTGGTCTACTGGTTGTGATACTTTATGTAGTGGTCTACTGGTTGTGATACTTTATGTAGTGGTCTACTGGTTGTGATACTTTATGTAGTGGTCTACTGGTTGTGATACTTTATGTAGTGGTCTACTGGTTGTGATACTTTATGTAGTGGTCTACTGGTTGTGATACTTTATGTAGTGGTCTACTGGTTGTGAACTTTATGTAGTGGTCTACTGGTTGTGATACTTTATGTAGTGGTCTACTGGTTGTGATACTTTATGTAGTGGTCTACTGGTTGTGATACTTTATGTAGTGGTCTACTGGGTGTGATACTTTATGTAGTGGTCTACTGGTTGTGATACTTTATGTAGTGGTCTACTGGGTGTGATACTTTATGTAGTGGTCTACTGGGTGTGATACTTTATGTAGTGGTCTACTGGTTGTGATACTTTATGTAGTGGTCTACTGGTTGTGATACTTTATGTAGTGGTCTACTGGTTGTGATACTTTATGTAGTGGTCTACTGGTTGTGATACTTTATGTAGTGGTCTACTGGTTGTGATACTTTATGTAGTGGTCTACTGGTTGTGATACTTTATGTAGTGGTCTACTGGTTGTGATACTTTATGTAGTGGTCTACTGGTTGTGATACTTTATGTAGTGGTCTACTGGTTGTGATACTTTATGTAGTGGTCTACTGGGTGTGATACTTTATGTAGTGGTCTACTGGTTGTGATACTTTATGTAGTGGTCTACTGGTTGTGATACTTTATGTAGTGGTCTACTGGGTGTGATACTTTATGTAGTGGTCTACTGGTTGTGATACTTTATGTAGTGGTCTACTGGGTGTGATACTTTATGTAGTGGTCTACTGGGTGTGATACTTTATGTAGTGGTCTACTGGTTGTGATACTTTATGTAGTGGTCTACTGGGTGTGATACTTTATGTAGTGGTCTACTGGGTGTGATACTTTATGTAGTGGTCTACTGGTTGTGATACTTTATGTAGTGGTCTACTGGTTGTGATACTTTATGTAGTGGTCTACTGGTTGTGATACTTTATGTAGTGGTCTACTGGTTGTGATACTTTATGTAGTGGTCTACTGGTTGTGATACTTTATGTAGTGGTCTACTGGTTGTGATACTTTATGTAGTGGTCTACTGGGTGTGATACTTTATGTAGTGGTCTACTGGTTGTGATACTTTATGTAGTGGTCTACTGGTTGTGATACTTTATGTAGTGGTCTACTGGGTGTGATACTTTATGTAGTGGTCTACTGGTTGTGATACTTTATGTAGTGGTCTACTGGTTGTGATACTTTATGTAGTGGTCTACTGGTTGTGATACTTTATGTAGTGGTCTACTGGTTGTGATACTTTATGTAGTGGTCTACTGGGTGTGATACTTTATGTAGTGGTCTACTGGGTGTGATACTTTATGTAGTGGTCTACTGGTTGTGATACTTTATGTAGTGGTCTACTGGGTGTGATACTTTATGTAGTGGTCTACTGGGTGTGATACTTTATGTAGTGGTCTACTGGTTGTGATACTTTATGTAGTGGTCTACTGGGTGTGATACTTTATGTAGTGGTCTACTGGGTGTGATACTTTATGTAGTGGTCTACTGGGTGTGATACTTTATGTAGTGGTCTACTGGGTGTGATAAGATCTTCTCTAAGCTGTGTTGTTCAGCATTGTCAAGTCTTGCCATAAAACAGTCAAGTTACCTTTGCAACACTACTTTGTTTTATATATGATAGTGTGACTGAACTGCAGTTCTTCCCATCGCTCCTCTACCTCCTGATGCTATTACCAACAGCCTGTTTGGGCAAACAGCGTGTCGCAACTACCGGACTCGGGATTGACCTTCCATCGTACTTGCGCTGAATAACGCACACGGGTTTGTAAATATTTAACACGTATTCTGCTGTTTTTTTAAGCAGGTCTATGTTCGCGCTTCGCCAGAGCCTGTGGAATCTCACTGAAGACCTAACTCTTTCTTTAAACTAGGCTAAGCACTCTCGCTGCTGGTATTTTTTATATAAAAATTATTATCCAACATCGAGTACATGAGCATTATGTCAATACTTTTTTTTTGGGGGGCGAAGACTGTGGTATTTGTGTTCTTAAGATTTTTTTTTTACAGTGAGTCACTAATGATAAACTCTGCATATTTATTTTGACTCTAGTGTTGTCGCTTAAATAGCTAAATATACATTACCACTGTACGTTCAGAATTTCGTTCTTGTCTTCCTTCATGTACGCAACTCTTCTAAGTAGGAGACCAACGTTCTCATGGATTAATATTTTTAGATTTTCCATACGAGAAGCACTGATAATAATTGACAAAATTAAGGACAATATGTCATATAAAAGGACAAAAGAGCAACCAATGTTACTTATATTAAGGCTAAGTTCGTGTCGGCTTTATGAAGGCGATAAGAACAATACGAGGGAACACAGAGTAAACAACACAAATAATACAAACGTCGCCACAAGTTTCAGTCTCCTATATGAGGATTATTTGTGTATTCTTCCATCTACTCTATTGTGCCTTTTTATTCTTTTCTGAACAGAGGGTGGGCTGCGGGAGGTGGGGAGTATTCAAATAGTAGTAATTCTACTACTACTTCTACTACTATATCTACTACATTACTACTACTATTACCTGGTGATCGTACTCCGCCTCCTGTAAGTCACGCAATTTCTTTTACACAGCCTCTGTGTTCTTATACTGGCTTGATAAATGTCCTGGTGAGTAAAACGTAGCCTTACTGTTCCATTTCCTGCTCTTGTCTTCATTTACTTTACAAGAATTACTAGATTTTTCAGTCTGATGCCCGACTTTTAGCTTCTCTCTCTCTCTCTGTTATTTGACTCACTTATTTCTGTCTCAGTTATTTATGTTTCAGTTATTTCTCTAAGTTATGTCTGTTTCAGTTATTTCTCTAAGTTATGTCTGTTTCAATTATTTCTCTAAGTTATGTCTGTTTCAGTTATTTCTCTAAGTTATGTCTGTTTCAGTTATTTCTCTAAGTTATGTCTGTTTCAGTTATTACTCTAAGTTATGTCTGTTTCAGTTATTTCTCTAAGTTATGTCTGTTTCAGTTATTTCTCTAAGTTATGTCTGTTTCAGTTATTTATCTGTCTCAGTTATTTCTTTGTCGAATTCTTCTTTCCTCTGTTCTAAATTTGACGTGTGTGTATGTGTGGGTGGGTGTGCTCACCTAATTGTGGTTGCAGTGGTCGATTCATAGCTCCTGGGCCCCACCTCTTCATTGGTCGCTACTAGATCCACTCTCTCCAAGCTTCTTGAGCTTTATTATACCTGTTCTTAAAGCTATGTATGGATTCTGCATCCACTACGTCACTCTCCAGACTGTTCCACTTCCTGACAACTCTATGACTGAAAAAGTACTTCCTAACATTCCTGTAACTCATCTGAGTTTTCAACGTTGTGATCCCTTGTTGTGTCACATCTCTGAAACTTTCTGTCCCTATCCACCTTGTCAATTCCTCTCAGTATTTTATATGTTGTTATCATGTCCCACTTATCCCTCCTATCCTCCAGTGTTGTCAGGTTGAGTTCCCTTAGAACAAACCCCTCAGTTACGGAACTTGTCTTGTTGCAAACCTTTGCACTTTCTCTAATTTCTTGACGTGTTTGACCAGGTGTAGGTTCCACATTGGTGCTGCATATTCTAATATGGGCCTGACGTACACAGTGTACAGTGCCGTGAATGACTCCTTACTTAGATGTCGAAACTGCTATTCTCAGGTTTGCCAGGCACCCGTATGCTCCAACAGTTATTTGGTTGATGTGCGCCTCAAGATATATGCTCGGTATGATGCTTACCCCAAGATCCTCTTAGTCTGTACTCCGTCTGCGGTCTTTTTTATCCCTCCCCAAGCTTCATAATTTTGCACTTGCTGAAGTTGAACTCCAGGAACCATTCGTCGAACCAGGCTTGCAGCTTATCCAGATCCCCTGGTACGCTTACCTGATCCTCGTACGCGTTTATTCTCCTCATTAGTTTCACATCGTCTGCAAACAGGGACACCTCTGACTCTATCCCTTCCGTCATCTCATTCATATATACAAGAAACAGCACCGGACCTAGGACTGACCCTTTGGGAACCCCATTCGACACTTGCACCCACTCTGACACCTCGTCTCGTACCGACATACGTTGTTTTCTTCCTGTCAGGTATTCCCTAATCCATTGCAGTACTTTCCATCCTATTCCATTCCTACCAACTAGTCTCTTGTCTAATACAGTCTAAGAAGATGCACTCTACCCATCCCTCTCTCTCCTGTGTGTGTACTCACCTAATTGTAGTTGCAGGGGTCGAGACTCAGCTCCTGGCCCCGCCTCTGCACTGTCCGCTACTGGGTCTCTGCTCTCCCTGCTCCATGAGCTTTATCATACCTTGTCTTAAAACTATGTATGGTTCCCGCCTCCACTATATCGTTCGCTAAACTATTCCACTTCCTAACTACTCTATGGCTGAAGAATTGCTTCCTAACATCCCTTTGACTCATCTGAGTCTTCAGCTTCCAGTTGTGTCCCCTTGTTTCTGTGTTTCCTCTCTGGAACATCCTGTCACTATCTACCTTGTCGATTCCCCGCAGTATTTTGTATGTCGTTATCATGTCTCCTCTAACCCTTCTGTCCTCCAGTGTTGTTAGTCCTATTTCCCTCAACCTTTCTTCATAGGGCAGTCCCCTGAGTTGTGGAACTAGCCTTGTCGCAAACCTTTGCACTTTCTCTAGTTTCTTGACGTGCTTGACCAGGTGTGGGTTCCAGACTGGTGCTGCATACTCTAGTATGGGCCTGACGTACACGGTGTACAGTGTCTTGAACGATTCCTTGTTAAGGTAACGGAACGCTAATCTTAGGTTTGCCAGTCGCCCATATGCTGCCGCGGTTATCTGGTTGATGTGTGCTTCCGGAGACGTGCTTGGTGTTATACTCACCCCTGTGTGTGTGTGTGTGTGTGTGTGTGTGTGTGTGTGTGTTTATCCGCTATCAAATGGCTATATTGGGCTCACTCAGTGTCATTGTACCTGATCCAATACGGAACCTTTAAATTAATACTCAAGATTTACCTCCAGTTACATCAGGTCAACAACCACGGAATTAAATGATCACAGGATACGTAATATGCTAACAGCCTCAGACCTAAAAGATCTAGCTGGAAGCTAACTGTTTTGTTACCTGATACCTAAATATCCACGGATAGACATATTTACATATTTTATGTCATATAGCTTTTTTCTCTGCAAGGGTTTCAGCATAGTTTTCAGTGGGTCTCGGTGTTTCTCTGAGTATTTTTTCAGTAACTGACTTCTTCTTTCAACAAACAGACCGTATCCCTCCGAGGCAGGGTGGCCCAAATAAGAAAAACAAAAGTTTCTCTTTTTAACTTCAGTAATGTATACGGGAGAAGGGGTTACTAGGCCCTTGCTCCCGGTATTTTAGTCGCCTCTTACGACACGCATGGCTTACGGAGGAAGAATTCTGTTCCACTTCTCCAATAATATTAAGTGTAACCCCTGGGAGAATAACACCTGAGAGTGACTACAATTTATATTTAGAAAACAATGGATACCACAGCATCTTGCTGCTACTTTATTGCATATAAGATTTACACAGTGGGAAGATAAGCTGTTTCTTGAAGTAGTATTAATGAGGATACGAAGGAATGGAAGGACCGAGGACAGGAAGAAGTGAGGGAGAGAGGAAGGGTGCTAGGGAGGGTATGAGGGTGTTGGGGAGGATATGAGGGAGGAAGGTTGCTGGGGAAGGTATGAGAGAGGGAGGGAGGGTGCTAGGGAGGGTATGAGGGAGGGTGTTGGGGAGGATATGAGAGAGGAAGGTTGCTGGGGAAGGTATGAGAGTGGGAGGGAGGGTGCTGGGGAAGGTATGAGGAAGGACTCACCCTGGTGGGGCTCGCGTGTAGGGAGGGAGGACTCACCCTCGTGGAGCTGGCGTAGAGGGAGGGGTATAAGGGAGGACTCACTCTAGTGGGACTGACGTGGAGCGAGGGTATATGGGAGGAATAACCCTGGAGGGGCTGGTGTGGATGGAATAAGTAAGTTTATTCAGGTATACACAAATACAGTTACATAGAGTATCATACATAGCAGCATATGTGTAGAAAACCTAGGATAACCCAAAAAAGTCAGACAGAGTGACTTATTTCCATTGGGAGGGTATATGGAAGGAATCACCCTGGTGGGGCTGGAGTGGAGGGAGGGTATATGGGAGGAATCACCCTGGTGGGACTGACGTGGAGGGAGGGTATATGGGAGGACTCACCCTGGTGGGGCTGGCGTGGAGGGCGGGCACTATGGTGAGGAGGGGCGTAGTGTTGGTGATGGTGGTGGCTGAGGGCTGTGACGAGGCGTTGTGTCTGCTGGTAGTGGTGGTAGTAGTGGTGGTAGTTGTGGTAGTGGTGGTGGTAGTGGTCAACCCTCCCTCGGAGGACGATGCTGGTGAACTCAACGAAGGTGACGGTGAATCATGAGTACTCCCGCCGCTACCCCCGCCGCCATTACCGCCACCCGCCGCTGTCGCCGCCGCTGCCGTGGCCGCCGCCGCTGCCGCTGCAGGCATGTCTGTTACGTAGCCGCCACTGGCCGTCGTCATCACACCCCCAGAACCTGTAACAAAACACACGCACACATCATCAACCCATCTTCAATCTTCAACACGGTAAACGCAAATGAAGTAAACTAAAATAAAGGATATATTTACAAAGGTGGAGCTAGAAGGCTACAAAGAAGTAAACAAAAATAATACACCTAACATATGAAAGATATCTCTCACACGAGACACACACACACACACACACACTCACACCATATTGGAGTATGCAGCACCAGTTTGGAACCCACACCTGGTCAAGCACGTCAAGAAATTAGAGAAACTGTAAAGGTTTGCAACAAGGTTAGTTCCGGAGCTAAGGAAAATGTCCTATGAAGAAAGATTAAGGGAAATCTGCCTGACGACACTGGAGGACAGGAGGGTTAGGGGAGACATGATAACGACATACAAAATACTGCGTGGAATAGATAAGATGGACAGAGACAGGATGTTCCAGAGAGGGGACACAGAAACAAGGGGTCACAATTGGAAGTTGAAGACTCAGACGAGTCAAAGGGATGTTAGGAAGTATTTCTTCAGTCATAGAGTTGTCAAGAAGTGGAATAGTCTGGCAAGTGAGGTAGTGGAGGCAGGAACCATACATAGCTTTAAGACGAGGTATGATAAAGCTCATTGAGCAGGTAGAGAGAGGACCTAGTAGCGGTCAGTGAAGAGGTGGGGCCAGGAGCTAAGTCTCGACCCCTGCAACCACAATTAGGTGAGTACATACACACACACACACACATGCGTACACACACACACACATGCGTACACACACACACACATGCGTACACACACACACACACACACACACATGTCAGTAGTATGTACTGAAGCATATTGATATACTTGTGTAGTGTATTATATGTATTTCTAGCTGTTATATTCGTGATCCCTTGTTACTTGTGACGTCAGAGAGACGCGCCATGTAAGGGCAGCGTCAGAGGCCTCCCTCTCATTCTCGGAATAGTAGTAGTACTGGACAGAAGGCTGGGCTCTCCCTTCTTACTGACTCTCAATATACCCTTACCACCCATCAAGAGAGTTTCACTACGACCAACCATTATCTCATAGAACCCATACAATACACACACACACAGCTATCTAGCTAGCTTTAAGATATTTATCACATAATAAAAGACACATTTAAGATAACAATTGAAAGCTAAATAAATAACTGTGATTCAAACTTCTGACAATAAGATCAAGTTACATATACACCTGTATCGTGAGAGATATGTATCATACAGTCTACCACAACACTAAGATGGAACCATTCATAAATTATGTATCATACAGTCTACCACAACACTAAGATGGAACCATTCATAAATTATGTATCATACAGTCTACCACAACACTAAGATGGAACCATTCATACATTATGTATCATACAGTCTACCACAACACTAAGATGGAACCATTCATACATTATGTATCATACAGTCTACCACAACACTAAGATGGAACCATTCATACATTATGTATCATACAGTCTACCACAACACTAAGATGGAACCATTCATACATTATGTATCATACAGTCTACCACAACACTAAGATGGAACCATTCATACATTATGTATTATACAGTCTACAACAACACTAAGATGGAACCATTCATACATTATGTATCATAGTCTACCACAACACTTTGAGAAAGATCTATGATACATTATTACACAACTTACCACAACACATGAGAAGGAAGTACTTGTACAATATGTATCCAGGATCCATACAGCAGCTCACACAACCTCAGTAAGACATAAATTATGTATGCACAATGTTTCCTTCAGATTAGAGCTTTATAAAGCTTGAATTAGCATGACCTAGTTAGTACCATCACCACCACAACCATCACCACCACAACCACAACAGCCATCAACACCACCACAACCATCACCACAACGATCACCACCACAACCACAACAGCCATCACCACCACAACCATTACCACGACAACCATCATCACCACCACAACCATCACCACCACAACAACAACAGCCATCAACACCACCACAACCATCACCACAACCACCACAACGATCACCACCACAACCCCAACAGCCATCACCACCACAACCATTACCACGACAACCATCATTACCACCACAACCATCACCACCACAACCATCACCACCACCACCACAGTCAGGAAGAGTTACATAAAAGACGCTGAGAATCACCTCCTCAAACTCTCCGTCGATTCGGCATCAGGGCCATATCTCCAGTGTCACCATGGTAACGGCATCAAAATCGGGGAAACATACCAGTGCTCCCTCAGTGCCCCCCACAACACCATGACCCCCCCTCACACACACACACACACACACACAGAAGAGGTACGATGAAGCCCTTGGAACAGAGTGAATCTAGTAGCAATCAGGAAAAAGGCGAGGCCAAGAGCTGTGAATCGACCCTGCAACCATAAATAGGTGAATACACACACACATACACACACACACACACACACACACATAGGGAAATGGAAAAGAAGGGAAATAGATAAACACATCTGCTGAGGTTTTATGTATTAACATTACAAACGAGAAGAAACCTGCTATACTGTAGTCTAACTACACTGTATACACAGATTTATAGTGAGGTTGTATTCAGCGTAAACTGTTCAGTGGAGAGAGAGAGAGAGAGAGAGAGAGAGAGAGAGAGAGAGAGAGAGGGGGGGAGGGGGGTCTGATAAGGTAAATGAATGATTACATACTATACAAAGGTAACCACTAATAAAAGGTGAAAATAAAAAGAAAACAAAATATTTTAATTGTTGAGTTAAAGAAATAATTTGGGCAGCTCATGAACTGAAACTGTAAACAAGTGCTCAATAAAATGTCTTAATGTAATGACTTGTTTTATTTATGTCTGGACATATGGAAGCAGCAATAAAGATACCACTGTAACTTGTCCAGCTATCAAAACTCTGCGGTCCAGTCCCAGGACCCATTATGTACCTCTGTAATCTTCTGACTACCACCCACACCATGGGTATGTTGTTACTACCACCCACACCATGGGTATGGTGTTACTACCACCCACACCATGGGTATGGTGTTACTACCACCCACACCATGGGTATGTTGTTACTACCACCCACACCATGGGTATGTTGTTACTACCACCCACACCATGGGTATGGTGTTACTACCACCCACACCATGGGTATGGTGTTACTACCACCCACACCATGGGTATGTTGTTACTACCACCCACACCATGGGTATGGTGTTACTACCACCCACACCATGGGTATGGTGTTACTACCACCCACACCATGGGTATGTTGTTACTACCACCCACACCATGGGTATGGTGTTACTACCACCCACACCATGGGTATGGTGTTACTACCACCCACACCATGGGTATGGTGTTACTACCACCCACACCATGGGTATGGTGTTACTACCACCCACACCATGGGTATGTTGTTACTACCACCCACACCATGGGTATGTTGTTACTACCACCCACACTATGGGTATAGTGTTACTACCACCCACACCATGGGTATGTTGTTACTACCACCCACACCATGGGTATGTTGTTACTACCACCCACACTATGGGTATAGTGTTACTACCACCCACACCATGGGTATGGTGTGGGTGTCCATCACCCTTTAAGGGTGATGGACTGATGACACTGTCTTCACATCTGTACTGCTGGTGCCTCGTGTGTATTCGACTGAAGAAGCCTACCGCGCGGGTAAAACGTTTCAATAACAAAGGCACCTAACTGCTGCACCTGTGTCATACTTACCAACTTCTCAGTATCGTATACCATTATCCTATATAAACTAAATATAACAAAATATTAGCTATAAAGAGTCTGTGGAAAGAATCCTAACATATGAAAATGATGGGAAGCCTTTTATTATAAAAGAAACATAAATGAATAAAGGGTAGTGTAAGGGGAGGCGCTGGAGCGATATAAAATAAACTTAAAATCAATATATGATTCGATAACCAAACTTATCAGATTTAAGGAGGACACACATGAATATAAAAAAGTAAGGTGAAAGGAAGGAAGACACTTTGAAAAGGAAAGAATAGAGAAGAGCGAGAGAAAACCAAACTTGTTTTATTTTAATTTTGTAGAATGCTTATTAAATCTTAAATAAAATACAAAAGTAAACAATGATTTCAAAAATTAATGAAGTTGAAGAATAAATCTGAGGCACTAACAAGAAAGTTTCAGTCTTCACAGAAGATATTTTAAATGTAGCGAATTTTAACACCAAACAGAAAATACAAAACAGAAATAACAAAAGGATGTAAATAAATTACTGAATGCTGACAAGATAAAAACAATATGAACAGGTGGGAGAGCACCTTGGGTTTTAAAAATAAAAACAATATGAACAGGTGGGAGAGCACCTTGGGTTTTAAAAATAAAAACAATATGAACAGGTGGGAGAGCACCTTGGGTTTTAAAAATAAAAACAATATGAACAGGTGGGAGAGCACCTTGGGTTTTAAAAATAAAAACAATATGAACAGGTGGGAGAGCACCTTGGGTTTTAGAGGGTTACACAAGACAATTATGCTATCTACTTTGTTTTGAAAGATTTCACTACAAGAAGGTACACACACATGGAAGATGGCACACACTGTACCAATAATAAAAAGAAATGGTGAGAGGGACGACGCTTTAAATTATAGGACAGTTCTGTTGACAAGTAATGTGAAAAATATTGGAAAAATTCATTAGAGAAGAGTTGATTAAAGTTTTGGAGAAGAAACCTGCTAACTGGTAAACAATCCAAGCTTCTCTCTGTAAAATGATGTATATCATATATATTTAGTTATTATGAAAGAGTTACGGAAATTGATCAAGGAAATGGATGGATGGACAGATTAAATATTTCTACAGTTTAAGTTGTTGACAGACCTTCCTATGTAAGACTAATTTTGAAGACTAATTTGGAAACTGCAAAATATTGGAGGGAAAAAAAAGACAAATTATTATAATGGATGGAAAACTTTTCGTTTGATAGGAAAATGAGAATAGGTATAAACGGGAAAAATGTTCTCGTGGAAAAAATGTAACAAACACAGGTTCTCTCTCTCTCTCTTCTCTCTCTCTCTCTCTCTCTCTCTCTCTCTCTCTCTCCTCAGTAATAATGGAACTGGTTTTAGATCTGTTTCTTAGTGGTTAAATCAACCAGTACGGGTAAGGACCTTGACTTGACCCCCAGACAGAGTCAAGTCTCCCTCTTTTCTTGCCTTTGTTTACCTACCAACAATTACATAGCTGGATGTCACCTGATTCTTACGAGACACGTCCTGGACGGTTGCTTATGCTTCACCACCCCCACTAATATAATAACAATAATTTCATTATAAAACTATTTAATATAAAACAAGAAATTGTGTAAAGAATGCGAAAACCCGACAGTGTCCTCCATTGAAGACACTGCAAGACTCCAAGCAGACATCAACCAAATCTTTAAATGGGCTGCAGAAAACAATATGAAGTTCAATGATGAGAACTTTCAATTACTCCGATATGGAAAACGTGAGGAAATTAAAATTTCATCGGAGTATAAAACAAATTTCAACCACACAATAGAGCGGAAAACCAATGTCAAAGACCTGGGAGTGGTCATGTCAGAGGATCTCACCTTCAAGGACCATAACATTGTATCAATCGCATCTGCTAGAAAAATGACAGGATGAATAATGAGAACCTTCAAAACCAGGGATGCCAAGCCCATGTTGACACTCTTCAGGTCGCTTGTTCTATCTAGGCTGGAATATTGCTGCACACTAACAGCACCTTCAAGGCAGGTGAAATTGCGGACCTAGAAAATGTGCAGAGAACCTTCACGGCACGCATAACTGCGATAAACCACCTCAATTACTGGGAACGCTTGAAGTTCCTAAACCTATACTCCCTAGAAGGCAGGCGGAAGAGATACATTATTAAATACACTTCGAAAATCCTAGAGGGATTAGTACCAAACTTGCACACGAAAGCAAAAGACTCGGCAGACGATGCAACATCCCCCCAATGAAAAGCAGGGGCGCCACTAGCACGTTAAGAGACAACACAATAAGTGTCAGGGGCTCAAGACTGTTCAACTGCCTCCCTGCATACATAAGGGGAATTACCAGTAGACCCCTGGCTGTCTTTAAGCAGGCACTGGACAGGCACCTAAAGTCGGTACCTGATCAGTCAGGCTGTGGTTCGTACGTTGGACTGCGTGCGGCAAGCAGTAACAGCCTGGTTGATCAGGCCCTGATCCACCATGAGGCCTGGTCACAAACCGGGCCGCGGGGGCGTTGAGCCCCGGAACTCTCTCCAGGTAAACTCCAGGTAAACTCCAGGTCTCCAGGTAAATACTGTATGTACAGTATTATTGGTGAAGAAAGAAAACAATATTGCATATACCCATCACCATCTGTATATGAACAGTGTGATGCGTACATTATTATTATTATTGTTATCCCCACCACCACCACCTTTTCAGTGGTTACGAATAAAAAAGTCTTATTACAAAAGCGATGTTTCATGAAGGTAATTAGGGCAACATTGTACACGCCTGTTTAGCACAGACAAAAAGCAGAGGCGAGAGACTCTGTTGTGTTGAAGAAACACGAGAAGACTGAGAGGAAAGGTGGAAGTTGGTGATGGGCGGGGCAGGTGGACATGGGCGGGGCAAGGGGTGGACATGGGCGGGGCAAGGGTGGACATGGGCGGCAAAGCAAGGGGTGGACATGGGCGGGGCAAGAGGTGGACATGTGCGGGGCAAGGGGTGAACATGGGCGGGGCAAAGGGTGGACATGGGCGGGTCAAGGGGTGGACATGGGCGGGGCAAGGGGTGGACATGGGCGGCAAAGCAAGGGGTGGACATGGGTGAGGCTGAGGTGACGCAAGGGTGGATATAAGCAAGGCAGAGGGTGGAGACGGGCAAGGCAGAGGGTGGAGACGGGCAAGGCAAGGAGTGGAGACGGGCAAGGCAGAGGTGGTCATGACCGAGGCAGAGGATGGATATGGGCAAAACATGTGGTGGATATGGGCGGAAACTGAAATATAAACGGGAGTTATGCAAAGATGGGAACAAGACAAGCGGACAACAGTTTTCTGAGCTTCTTAATGAGTATTAATATTGTTATCCTGGTAGCAGTAAGATGGTAACACCTCATTCCAGTATATTACTAACTTAGCCCTGAAAACTTTACCTTTCACCTTAGAGCTTAGTCACACCCCCCTCCACTCTAAGGCAGACGTCCCAGACACCTGTGTCTTCCCGGCAAAATTAAGATTTCTGTCCCTCGTGGCAAATTTTTACAAGCATTACCACTCATTGTAAACACACCTGTGGAAGACAGTATTGACATGGCCTGGTCTAACATCTCGATTAGTTGAGTTGAAAGAAATGATCTCGAGAACACTTTTTTATTTTGTTTACATTTATGGGGGTAGCGTTTAACCCGTAGGGGTCATACAGTGCCTGGAGTAATGGAAACCATTCAGATTCGTTTGAAAAAAATTGGAGCACAGGTCTAATTCCTTAGATCAAGAACTGCTCACCAGCATCACGGAGAGTCCATTAAGGAAGTCAAGAGCACTTAACACACACCACGGACATACAATCTTAAGTGATATTCTTAATATTTATCAAGTAAGCAAACCACTTTTCCTAAGGCAATGCTTTACTTTGACTTAGTACACGGCTTGTAAATGGTCCAAGTCCGACGGAAACGTGAAGTAAGTTCCTCTCTCCTACGTGCGGGTTATATGTACATTGTTCCAGCTACGGTGTTGTTCCTTTTGGTTCTTCAATAAGTCAACATGACTGTCACATCCACTAAACCTTGTATGTATTTTTTCGTTTACTTGCCCTTCCTGTGGCTCATGGCAGTGCTAGTCAATGCCATACTTGCCCTTCCTGTGGCTCATGGCAGTGCTAGTCAATGCCATACTTGCCCTTCCTGTGGCTCATGGCAGTGCTAGTCAATGCCATACTTGCCCTTCCTGTGGCTCATGGCAGTGCTAGTCAATGCCATACTTGCCCTTCCTGTGGCTCATGGCAGTGCTAGTCAATGCCATACTTGCCCTTCCTGTGGCTCATGGCAGTGCTAGTCAATGCCATACTTGTCCTTCCTGTGGCTCATGGCAGTGCTAGTCAATGCCATACTTGTCCTTCCTGTGGCTCATGGCAGTGCTAGTCAATGCCATACTTGCCCTTCCTGTGGCTCATGGCAGTGCTAGTCAATGCCATACTTGCCCTTCCTGTGGCTCATGGCAGTGCTAGTCAATGCCATACTTGTCCTTCCTGTGGCTCATGGCAGTGCTAGTCAATGCCATACTTGCCCTTCCTGTGGCTCATGGCAGTGCTAGTCAATGCCATACTTGCCCTTCCTGTGGCTCATGGCAGTGCTAGTCAATGCCATACTTGCCCTTCCTGTGGCTCATGGCAGTGCTAGTCAATGCCATACTTGTCCTTCCTGTGGCTCATGGCAGTGCTAGTCAATGCCATACTTGCCCTTCCTGTGGCTCATGGCAGTGCTAGTCAATGCCATACTTGCCCTTCCTGTGGATCATAGCAGTGCTAGTCAATGCCATACTTGCCCTTCCTGTGGCTCATGGCAGTGCTAGTCAATGCCATACTTGTCCTTCCTGTGGCTCATGGCAGTGCTAGTCAATGCCATACTTCCATGTGAGTACTTTATGGGAAAATTCATCAATGTCTTTTATTATCAAAATTCACATCCAAACCACAGGATAAGACTCAGATTGCAGCACAGACAATGTTTGAAAATTATTTACAATTTTAAAGTTCGTTTATTTCCTCGTGAAATGGTGTTTGAGTCACCAGGTCTGGTTACTCCGCTTCATACCTTCCCTGCTGCTGCTGCTGCTGCTGCTGCTGCTGCTGCTGTTGTCCCAGTTTCTCTTTCATATCTTTCAATCATTCTGGTTTTTGTCGTCTTGTTAGACCAATCATATTTCTCGCGTAACTCCTTATTTTCCTCACATTTGTTTGTTGCTTCTGCTCGCATTCATGATCAAGTTGTTGTTGCAAGTTGCACATCTGGTGCTGCTGAAGCTGTTACTGCGTCTGTTGTTATACGCCCTGTTGTTTTAGTGTGTGTTTCTGTGAGTCAGATGATACAGAAGATGATGGTCTGGTTATAACTTCATGTATTGTTGTACCGCCAGCTGGTACTGCACCACCTTCTATTATCTTCCCTCCACTTGTTCTATGTGCTCCAGCATGCTTTCTGATTGCTCTATTTGCATATTGCTGCATATACTTCATTTGTCGAATATCTTATCCTATCTTCTGCTGGGACAACGACAGAAGCGGCTGCTGCTGCTGCTGCTTCTATAATGAGTGCTTCTGCTCTGGGTAGAGATGGCGTGATCGACATGTGCTTAAAAAACATTTGTAGATTCAGTATATTTTATGAGTAAAAACATCTTTTTTAACTACTAAATCTTTTTAACCACTAATTCTGCTGTCGTGGCTACTTGCTGATATTGTTGTCGTGGCTGCTGCTGCAGTGTTTGATATTGCTGATATTGTTGTCGTGGCTGCTGCTGCAGTGTTTGATATTGCTGATATTGTTGTCGTGGCTGCTGCTGCGTGTTTGATATTGCTGATATTGTTGTCGTGGCTGCTGCTGCAGTGTTTGATATTGCTGATATTGTTGTCGTGGCTGCTGCTGCAGTGTTTGATATTGCTGATATTGTTGTCGTGGCTGCTGCTGCAGTGTTTGATATTGCTGATATTGTTGTCGTGGCTGCTGCTGCAGTGTTTGATATTGCTGATATTGTTGTCTGGCTGCTGCTGCGTGTTTGATATTGCTGATATTGTTGTCGTGGCTGCTGCTGCAGTGTTGATATTGCTGATATTGTTGTCGTGGCTGCTGCTGCAGTGTTGGGTATTGCTGATATTGTTGTCGTGGCTGCTGCTGCAGTGTTTGATATTGCTGATATTGTTGTCGTGGCTGCTGCTGCAGTGTTTGATATTGCTGATATTGTTGTCGTGGCTGCTGCTGCAGTGTTTGATATTGCTGATATTGTTGTCATGGCTGCTGCTGCAGTGTTTGATATTGCTGATATTGTTGTCGTGGCTGCTGCTGCAGTGTTTGATATTGCTGATATTGTTGTCGTGGCTGCTGCTGCAGTGTTTGATATTGCTGATATTGTTGTCGTGGCTGCTGCTGCAGTGTTTGATATTGCTGATATTGTTGTCGTGGCTGCTGCTGCAGTGTTTGATATTGCTGATATTGTTGTCGTGGCTGCTGCTGCAGTGTTTGATATTGCTGATATTGTTGTCGTGGCTGCTGCTGCAGTGTTTGATATTGCTGATATTGTTGTCGTGGCTGCTGCTGCAGTGTTTGATATTGCTGATATTGTTGTCGTGGCTGCTGCTGCAGTGTTTGATATTGCTGATATTGTTGTCGTGGCTGCTGCTGCAGTGATTGATATTGCTGATATTGTTGTCGTGGCTGCTGCTGCAGTGTTTGATATTGCTGATATTGTTGTCGTGGCTGCTGCTGCAGTGATTGATATTGCTGATATTGTTGTCGTGGCTGCTGCTGCAGTGTTTGATATTGCTGATAGTGTTGTCGTGGCTGCTGCTGCAGTGTTTGATATTGCTGATATTGTTGTCGTGGCTGCTGCTGCGTGATTGATATTGCTGATAGTGTTGTCGTGGCTGCTGCTGCAGTGTTTGATATTGCTGATATTGTTGTCGTGGCTGCTGCTGCAGTGTTTGATATTGCTGATATTGTTGTCGTGGCTGCTGCTGCTGCTGCTGCAGTGTTTGATATTGCTGATATTGTGGTCGTGGTTGCTGCTGCTGCTGATTTTTTCTTTCCCACATATAACTATGAAGAAGATCTTGTGGTTGAGAGAGCAGCTGCAGCTTGCGTGTGTGTGGCATGTTAGACGACCAACCTCTCCCTCCCTCCCTCACAAACTCGTCTCTCTCATGTATGTCTGGGGCAGCTTTTCAATTGGAAGCGTCCCAAGACACAGATTTATGAGCGAAGTAGCTCCAGGCAGTTCTCTTTCAACAACTTCTCCACCATGTATTATTCTGACAGTTCCACACACCACATTTGGGCACAATACTAACTTGATACCAACAGGACCCTTTAAACCATTTTTACTCTCAACATACACCAAGATTATCATTTCTCACACACACAATTATATATATATATATATATATATATATATATATATATATATATATATATATATATATATATATATATTTATATATATATATATATATATATATATATATATATATATATATATATATATATATATATATATATATATATAAAGTTCAATTCTTCTATTTATCATTGGTCAACTTAAATACATTTAATATTACATTAAATCTGATATATATATATTTTTCGTTATCCTCAGATCGATTTCTGCTGATTTAAGGCAAAAACAAATTTTCATTCGGCTTATTCGGCAAAGTGAACACACACACACACACACACACATATTATATATATTTTATTTTATTAACACATCGGCCGCTTCCCACCAAGGCAGGGTAGCCCGAAAAAGAAAAACTTTCATCATAATTCATGCCATCACTGTCTTGCCAGAGGCGCGCTCACACTACAGTTATAAAACTGCAACATTAACACCCCTCCTTCAGAGTGCAGGCACTGTACTTCCCATCTCCAGGACTCAAGTCCGGCCTGCCGGTTTCCCTGAATAACTTCATAAATGTTTCCTTGCTTACACTATCTAACACGCTCACGCAAGCTTGTTGGAAGTCCAAGTCCCTCGCACAAAAAAAAACTCCTTTACCCCCTCCCTCCAACCTTTCCTTGGCCGACCCCTACCCCGCCTTCCTTCCACTACAGATTTATACACTCTCGAAGTCATTCTATTTCGTTCCATCCTCTCAAAATGTTCATACCATCTCAGTAATCCCTCCTCGGCCCTCTGGATAATAGTTTTGGTAATCCCACACCTCCTCCTATTCTCCAAACTACGGATTCTCTGCATTATATTCACACCACACATCGCCCTCAGACATGACATCTCCACTGCCTCCAGCCTTCTCCTTGTTGCAACATTCACACCCATACAAAAGCATTGATATAACTATACTCTCATACATTCCCCTCTTTCCTTTCATGGATAAAGTTCTTTGTCTCCACACACTCCTCAGTGCACCACTCACCTTTTTCCCCTCGTCAATTCTATGATTTACCTCATCTTTCATAGATCCATCTGCTGACACGACCACTCCCAAATATCTGAATACAATCACCTCCTCCATATTCTTTCCCCCCCAATCTGATATCCAACCTTCCGTTACCTAATTTTTTTGTTATCCTTGTCACCTTATTCTTTCTTATATTCACTTTTAATTTCCTTCTTTTACACACCCTACCAAACTCATCCACCAACCTCTCCAACTTCTCTTCAGAATCTCCCAAAAGCACAGTGTCATCAGCAAAGAGCAACTGTGACAACTCCCACTTTGTGTTAGATTCTTTATATTTTAACCTCAAACCTCTTGCCAACACCAGAGCATTCACTTCCCTTACAACTCCATTTATAAATATAATGAACAACCACGGTGATATCACACATCCATGTCTAAGGCCTACTTTTACTGGGAAATAATCTCCCTCTCTCCTACACACATTAACCTGAGCCTCACTATCCTCGTAAAGACTCTTCAATGCTTTCAATAACCTACCTCATATTCCATACATTTGCAACATCTGCCACATTGCCCCCCTATCCACTCTATCATACGCCTTTTTCAAATCCATTACTGACACAAAAACCTCTTTACCCTTATCTAAATACTGTTCACTTATATATTTCACTGTAAACACTTGGTCTACACACCCCCTACCCTTCCTAAAGCCTCCTTGTTCATCTGCTATCCTGCTCTCCGTCTTGCTCTTAATTCTTTCAATAATAACTCTACCATACACTTGGCTCAATGCCGGGCCATTCGGCTGGGCCTCTCTCCCTCACACCTGATGGCGCACTGAGAAGTGTGATAATACTTGAGCTTAAGATTTCCACCCCCGTGGCAAGACAAGCCACGGGGGTTGTAAATCTTTAACTCAAGTACTTTCACACTTCTCAGTGCGTTACTCTGCGCCACTCTGAGAAAACTTCCCCTCACTCCTTCAGTTGCTGCCAAGCAACATTGCAGATTTCCACCCCCCGTGGCTTGTCTTGCATAGTTAAGATCGCCTGTCTGCGATTGTTTGCATATATATATATATATATATATAATCAACAAAACTGCTGGTCGCTACAATACGCAAATAGGAATATCCAGGGTAATCGTTGTTGAGAATATATCCCATATTGTATCATAGGATAAAGAGACATCAAACAGCAGGCTGCAGAATGTTGCAGTATAGGACCCACACACACACACACACACCAGGAACAATCAGGAACAGTTCAGGTACAACCTCCAACCGTCCCACATATTCAGTGTAGTTGGTAAGAGACGTGAAGTTAGTGGCCTCCAGCGCCCACCAACAGCCTAGTTAATCAGGTCACCAGGAAAGCCTAGTGTCAGGGAGTGCTGATGTTTCAAGTACAGGACTGGTATATAAGAAACTGTCAGGAGAAGACTAGCCTAGGAACATGATGGTAGTACCAGTCATTGATGAAGAACATGATTGTAGTATCAGTCATTGATGAAGAACATGATGGTAGTACCAGTCACTGAAGAAGAACATGATGGTAGTACCAGTCACTGAAGAAGAACATGATGGTAGTACCAGTCACTGAAGAAGAACATGATGGTAGTACCAGTCACTGAAGAAGAACATGATGGTAGTACCAGTCATTGATGAAGAACATGATGGTAGTACCAGTCACTGAAGAACATGATGGTAGTACCAGTCACTGATGAAGAGCATGATGGTAGTACCAGTCACTGATGAAGAACATGATGGTAGTACCAGTCACTGATGAAGAACATGATGGTAGTACCAGTCACTGATGAAGAACATGATGGTAGTACCAGTCACTGATGAAGAACATGATGGTAGTACCAGTCACTGATGAAGAACATGATGGTAGTACCAGTCATTGATGAAGAACATGATGGTAGTACCAGTCACTGATGAAGAACATGATGGTAGTACCAGTCATTGATGAAGAACATGATAACAGGAACAGTTATTGATGAAGAACATAATGGTAGTACCAGTCATTGATGAAGAACATGACGGTAGTACCAGTCATTGATGAAGAACATGATGGTAGTACCAGTCACTGTAGAACATGATGGTAGTACCAGTCATTGATGAAGAACATGATGGTAGTACCAGTCACTGATGAAGAACATGATGTAGTACAGTCATTGATGAAGAACTGATGATAAGCATGTAGAACAGATTAGTACAGTCAGATAGAACATGAAGTACAGTCACTGTAAACATGATGGTAGTACAGTCATTGATGAAGAACATATGTAGTACCAGTCATTAAATGATGAGTAAGCATAAACTAGTACAGTCATTGAACATGAAGAACATTTATAAGACAGATGAACAGTATTATGAGAACATAATGGTAGTACCAGTCATTGATGAACATGATAACAGGAACAGTTATTGATGAAGAACATGATGACAGGAACAGTCACTAATGAAGAACAAAATGACAGGAACAGTCACTGATGAAGAACATGACAGGAACAGTCACTGATGAAGAACATGACAGGAACAGTTACTGATGAACTACATGACAGGAGCAGTCACTGATGAAGAACATGACAAGAACAGTCACTGATGAAGAACATGACAAGAACAGTCACTGATGAAGAGCATGATGACAGGAACAGTCACTGATGAAGAACATGACAAGAACAGTCACTGATGAAGAGCATGATGACAGGAACAGTCACTGATGAAGAACATGACAGGAACAGTCACAGGTAACAAGCACATAAACTATCAAGTAACAAGCACATAAACTGTCAAGTAACAAGCACATAAACTGTCAAGTAACAAGCATATAAACTATCAAGTAACAAGCACATAAACTATCAAGTAACAAGCACATAAACTATCAAGTAACAAGCACATAAACTATCAAGTAACAAGCACATAAACTGTCAAGTAACAAGCATATAAACTGTCAAGTAACAAGCATATAAACTGTCAAGTAACAAGCACATAAACTATCAAGTAACAAGCACATAAACTATCAAGTAACAAGCACATAAACTGTCAAGTAACAAGCACATAAACTGTCAAGTAACAAGCACATAAACTATCAAGTAACAAGCACATAAACTGTCAAGTAACAAGCACATAAACTATCAAGTAACAAGCACATAAACTATCAAGTAACAAGCACATAAACTATCAAGTAACAAGCACATAAACTATCAAGTAACAAGCACATAAACTATCAAGTAACAAGCACATAAACTATCAGGTAACAAGCACATAAACTATCAAGTAACAAGCACATAAACTGTCAAGTAACAAGCACATAAACTATCAAGTAACAAGCATATAAACTATCAAGTAACAAGCACATAAACTATCAAGTAACAAGCACATAAACTGTCAAGTAACAAGCACATAAACTGTCAAGTAACAAGCACATAAACTGTCAAGTAACAAGCATATAAACTGTCAAGTAACAAGCACATAAACTATCAAGTAACAAGCACAACTGTCAAGTAACAAGCATATAAACTGTCAAGTAACAAGCATATAAACTATCAAGTAACAAGCACATAAACTGTCAAGTAACAAGCATATAAACTGTCAAGTAACAAGCATATAAACTATCAAGTAACAAGCACATAAACTGTCAAGTAACAAGCATATAAACTATCAAGTAACAAGCACATAAACTGTCAAGTAACAAGCACATAAACTATCAAGTAACAAGCACATAAACTATCAAGTAACAAGCACATAAACTGTCAAGTAACAAGCACATAAACTATCAAGTAACAAGCACATAAACTGTCAAGTAACAAGCACATAAACTGTCAAGTAACAAGAACATAAACCATCAAGTAACAGCAAATGTCAAACAGTAATAAACTAGTCAAGTAACAAGCATATAAACTATAAAGTAACAAGCACATAAACTGTCAAGTAACAAGCATATAAACTGTCAAGTAACAAGCATATAAACTGTCAAGTAACAAGCACATAAACAGTCAAGTAACAAGCACATAAACTGTCAAGTAACAAGCATATAAACTGTCAAGTAACAAGCATATAAACTGTCAAGTAACAAGCACATAAACTGTCAAGTAACAAGCACATAAACTATCAAGTAACAAGCATATAAACTGTCAAGTAACAAGCATATAAACTGTCAAGTAACAAGCATATAAACTGTCAAGTAACAAGCATATAAACTGTCAAGTAACAACATAATTAGTAACAAATATAAACTGTCAAGTAACAAGCATATAAACTGTCAAGTAACAAGCATATAAACTGTCAAGTAACAAGCATATAAACTGTCAAGTAACAAGCATATAAACTGTCAAGTAACAAGCATATAAACTGTCAAGTAGCGAGCAGAAAAACACCTCAGTATTTAAAATATAAATAAATCACAATAACCTCATATTTTAATGTCTGGACCAACACCAGTGACATGAAACTTATGTAACGTAAACCGTAACACCCGTCACCCCCACACACATACACACACACACACACACACACACAGGTGAGTACACACAGGACACAGTTGGAAGTTGAAGACTCAGATGAATCACAGGGATGTTACTAAGTAATTTTTTCAGTCACAGACTTGAAATGAAGTGGAATAGTCTGGGAAGTGATGTAGTGGAGGCAGGATCCACACATAGCTTTAAGAAGAGATATGATAAAGCTCATGGAGCAAGAAGAGTGACCTAGTAGCGACCAGTGAAGAGGCGGGGCCAGGAACTGTGAATCAACCCCTGCAACCACAAATAGCTGAGTACAAATAGGTGAATATACACACACACACAGTAGTGAACAGCGAAGAGGCGGGGCCAGGAGCTGTGAATAGACCCCTGCAACCACAAATAGCTGAGTACAAATAGGTGAATATACACGAGAGAGAGAAAAAGACTGAGAGAGAGAGAGAGAGAGAATGGGTGAGTGCATATTCCTGGACTGCAAGAAGGCATTTAAAACTGTTCCTCACAAGAAACCATTACAAAAGGTTGAGGATCAGGCAGGAATAACAAGAAATGTACTCGTCCGGTTGATAACGTAGCACCTTAGTTGGGACGAAACAGAGTGACTGTCCAGAAATGGGGAGTAGTGACTAATGGGGTACCGCAAGTATCATTATTAGAACCAGTACTGTTTCTGGTTTATGTGAATGACATGCTAGATATAGTTGAACCAGATGTATCCCTGTTTGTTGATGTAAATCTAATGAGGAGAATAAAACTAGGTGAGGACAATGTACAAATAACCCGCACATAGGAGAGAGAAACTTATGACAACGTTTCGGCCAGACGGACCATTTACAAGTCACATATGAAGGTGAGGGAGCCAGTATATATAGTAGAGGGGGACAGGGACATGTGAGGGTTGTGTATTGTTCCAGTCACGGTATTGTGCCTTTTTTTAATGTTTCTAGATGAGGACAAAGAAAGACTACAAATGAATCTCGACAAGTTGAAAGATTGGTCAGGTAAGTAATTACTTCAACTGAAGCCCAGCAAGTGCAAGATTATGGAGATTGAGGAAGAGGCCAGAAGACCAGACACGTACTACAGACCAAGATTATGAAGATTGAGGAAGAGGCCAGAAGACCAGACACGTACTACAGACCAAGATTATGAAGATTGAGGAAGAGGCCAGAAGACCAGACACGTACTACAGACCAAGATTATGAAGATTGAGGAAGAGGCCAGAAGACCAGACACGTACTACAGACCAAGATTATGAAGATTGAGGAAGAGGCCAGAAGACCAGACACGTACTACAGACTCGTGGGACATAGACCGCAGACACCATCCAGAAAGAATGGCAAGCATATCACCGGAGGTACACATCAACTGAATAATCTCTGCAGCAAATGCTCGCCTGCCATATCCAGGAGTAGCCTTCAGGAATGTCGACAGTCATTCAAGGTCCTTTATACAATATATGTCAGTTGTATCTTAGAGCATGTAGCACCAGTGTGGAACCCACACGTGATGAAATATATTAAGAAATTAGAGAATGTGCAGAGGTATGCAACAAGACTGGTCCCAGTGTTAACATTTATGCAACAACACTGGTCCCAGTATTAACAGGTATGCAACAAGACTGGTCCCAGTATTAACAGGTATGCAACAAGACTGGTCCCAGTATTAACAGGTATGCAACAAGACTGGTCCCAGTATTAACAGGTATGCAACAAGACTGGTCCCAGTATTAACAGGTATGCAACAAGACTGGTCTCAGTGTTAACAGGTATGAACTATGAAGAAAGGAAGGAAATAAACATGACAACACTACAGGAAACAACAAGGGAAAACATAACGATATACTAAATACTCAATAGAAATTAACAGGGTAGACAGAGATGGATAAAGAGGCGAGAAACAGGTACACGTGCACAGATGGAGGTTCAAGACACAGATGAGTCACAGGGATATCCAGAAGTACTTCTTCAGCCTCAGGATGGTCAGAAAGTAGAATAACCTTGACAAAGATCTGGTAGAGGCAGACTCCATACACAATTTTAACAACAGGTACGACAGTGCCCAGAAGACTAGGGAGAAGCGCAGGTGGCAATTTGAAGGCGGGGCCAGGAGATGAGACTCAACCCCTGCATTCAGATATACATGAAGTGTACACGCAAGCGCAAACACACACACACACACACACACACACACACACACACACACACACACAAAACAACAACGAGGGTCAAACAAGTGGATACTGGAGTTCAACCTAAAAAAAAAAAAGTGTAAGATTATGGATAATTGATGATGTAGAGTAAATAGTAGAGAGAAAGTAGAGCGTGGGAGGCGAGACACTACAAATGTCGAGTAAGAACAAAGTTCTTGGAGTGAACATCACACTAAACATATCGTCAGAGGTACACATTAACAGCATGACAACAACAACCTGCCTTCCAGTCCTAATAAAGAATAAAGTAAGTCGTTTAAGACATTCTACACATTTAAGACTTTCTACATATTACTCTGTTAAAGAATACGAAGCTCCACCGTTGAGTACACACCTGCTTAAATATATTCAGGAACTCGAGAAGGTCCAAAGCTTTACAACAAGACTAAGGCCAGAGTTGATGGGATTGATCTATGATGAGAGACAGCTCAACCTATCTAGCCAGGACAAAAACTATGAGACACCATTACAACGTGGAAGATGTTCAGAACTTTTAACAGCAGACATGCAGTGACTGTATGAAATGTAACCCACATCCACCACAAACTACACTGTAACCACATCCACCACAAACTACACTGTAACCCACATCCACCACAAACTACAGTGTAACCCACATCCACCACAAACTACACTGTAACCAACATCCACCACAAACTACACTGTAACCAACATCCACCACAAACTACACTGTAACCAACATCCACCACAAACTACACTGTAACCAACATCCACCACAAACTACACTGTAACCAACATCCACCACAAACTACACTGTAACCAACATCCACCACAAACTACACTGTAACCAACATCCACCACAAACTACACTGTAACCAACATCCACCACAAACTACACTGTAACCAACATCCACCACAAACTACACTGTAACCAACATCCACCACAAACTACACTGTAACCCACATCCACCACAAACTACACTGTAACCCACATCCACCACAAACTACACTGTAACCCACATCCACCACAAACTACACTGTAACCAACATCCACCACAAACTACACTGTAACCCACATCCACCACAAACTACACTGTAACCAACATCCACCACAAACTACACTGTAACCAACATCCACCACAAACTACATTGTAACCAACATCCATCACAAACTACACTGTAACCAACATCCACCACAAACTACACTGTAACCCACATCCACCACAAACTACACTGTAACCAACATCCACCACAAACTACACTGTAACCAACATCCACCACAAACTACACTGTAACCAACATCCACCACAAACTACACTGTAACCAACATCCACCACAAACTACACTGTAACCCACATCCACCACAAACTACACTGTAACCACATCCACCCCAAACTACACTGTAACCCACATCCACCACAAACTACACTGTAACCAACATCCACCACAAACTACACTGTAACCCACATCCACCACAAACTACACTGTAACCAACATCCACCACAAACTACACTGCAACCCACATCCACCACAAACTACACTGTAACCAACATCCACCACAAACTACATTGTAACCAACATCCACCACAAACTACACTGTAACCAACATCCACCACAAACTACACTGTAACCCACATCCACCACAAACTACACTGTAACCAACATCCACCACAAACTACACTGTAACCAACATCCACCACAAACTACACTGTAACCAACATCCACCACAAACTACACTGCAACCAACATCCACCACAAACTACACTGTAACCCACATCCACCACAAACTACACTGTAACCAACATCCACCACAAACTACACTGTAACCAACATACACCACAAACTACACTGTAACCAACATCCACCACAAACTACATGAACCCATCACCACACCACTGAAACCCACATCCACCACAAACTACACTGAACCACATCCACCACAAACTACACTGTAACCACATCACACAAACTACTGTAACCACATCCACCACAAACTACACTGTAACCAACATCCACCACAAACTACACTGTAACCAACATCCACCACAAACTACACTGAAACCACATCCACCACAAACTACACTGAACCACATCCACCACAAACTACACTGTAACCAACATCCACCACAAACTACATGTAACCAACATCCACCAAACTACACTGTAACCAACATCCACCAAAAACTACACTGTAACCACATCCACCACAAACTACACTGTAACCAACATCCACCACAAACTACATTGTAACCAACATCCACCACAAACTACACTGTAACCAACATCCACCACAAACTACACTGTAACCACATCCACCACAAACTACACTGTAACCAACATCCACCACAAACTACACTGTAACCAACATCCACCACAAACTACACTGTAACCAACATCCACCACAAACTACACTGCAACCAACATCCACCACAAACTACACTGTAACCACATCCACCACAAACTACACTGTAACCAACATCCACCACAAACTCACTGTAACCACATCACCACAAACTACACTGTAACCAACATCCACCACAAACTACACTGAAACCCACATCCACCACAAACTACACTGAAACCCACATCCACCACAAACTACACTGTAACCAACATCCACCACAAACTACACTGTAACCCACATCCACCACAAACTACTGTAACCCACATCCACCACAAACTACACTGCAACCAACATCCACCACAAACTACACTGTAACCAACATCCACCACAAACTACACTGAAACCCACATCCACCACAAACTACACTGAAACCCCCATCCACCACAAACTACACTGTAACCAACATCCACCACAAACTACAATGTAACCAACATCCACCAAACTACACTGTAACCAACATCCACCAAAAACTACACTGTAACCCACATCCACCACAAACTACACTGTAACCAACATCCACCACAAACTACATTGTAACCAACATCCACCACAAACTACACTGTAACCAACATCCACCACAAACTACACTGTAACCCACATCCACCACAAACTACACTGTAACCAACATCCACCACAAACTACACTGTAACCAACATCCACCACAAACTACACTGTAACCAACATCCACCACAAACTACACTGCAACCAACATCCACCACAAACTACACTGTAACCCACATCCACCACAAACTACACTGAAACCAACATCCACCACAAACTACACTGTAACCAACATACACCACAAACTACACTGTAACCAACATCCACCACAAACTACACTGAAACCCACATCCACCACAAACTACACTGAAACCCACATCCACCACAAACTACACTGTAACCAACATCCACCACAAACTACACTGTAACCCACATCCACCACAAACTACTGTAACCCACATCCACCACAAACTACACTGCAACCAACATCCACCACAAACTACACTGTAACCAACATCCACCACAAACTACACTGAAACCCACATCCACCACAAACTACACTGAAACCCACATCCACCACAAACTACACTGTAACCAACATCCACCACAAACTACAATGTAACCAACATCCACCAAACTACACTGTAACCAACATCTACCAACCAAAAACTACACTGTAACCCACATCCACCACAAACTACACTGTAACCAACATCCACCACAAACTACACTGTAACCCACATCCACCACAAACTACACTGTAACCAACATCCACCACAAACTACACTGTAACGAACATCCACCACAAACTACACTGTAACCAACATCCACCAAACTACACTGTAACCAACATCCACCACAAACTACACTGAAACCCACATCCACCACAAACTAAACTGCAACCAACATCCACCACAAACTACACTGTAACCAACATCCACACAAACTACACTGTAACCCACATCCACCACAAACTACACTGTAACCAACATCCACCATAAACCACCACTGTGACCCCTGCTGTGTGTATGTAGTGTTAGGGTGACGGTGCTCCACGTCACGTGTGCTCCACTACTCTTGATCTGCGTCAACCTCACGTGTGTTCCAGTACACTTGATCAGCGTCAACCTCACGTGTGTTCCACTACACTTGATCAGCGTCAACCTCACGTGTGTTCCACTACACTTGATATGCGTCAACCTCACGTGTGCTCCACTACACTTGATCAGCGTCAACCTCACGTGTGCTCCAGTACACTTGATCAGCGTCAACCTCACGTGTGTTCCACTACACTTGATCTGCGTCAACCTCACGTGTGCTCCACTACACTTGATCAGCGTCAACCTCACGTGTGCTCCACTACACTTGATCAGCGTCAACCTCACGTGTGTTCCACTACACTTGATCAGCGTCAACCTCACGTGTGTTCCACTACACTTGATCAGCGTCAACCTCACGTGTGTTCCACTACACTTGATCAGCGTCAACCTCACGTGTGCTCCACTACACTTGATCAGCGTCAACCTCACGTGTGTTCCACTACACTTGATCAGCGTCAACCTCACGTGTGTTCCAGTACACTTGATCAGCGTCAACCTCACGTGTGTTCCAGTACACTTGATCAGCGTCAACCTCACGTGTGCTCCACTACACTTGATCAGCGTCAACCTCACGTGTGTTCCAGTACACTTGATCAGCGTCAACCTCACGTGTGTTCCAGTACACTTGATCAGCGTCAACCTCACGTGTGTTCCACTACACTTGATCAGCGTCAACCTCACATGTGCTCCACTACACTTGATCAGCGTCAACCTCACGTGTGTTCCAGTACACTTGATCAGCGTCAACCTCACGTGTGTTCCACTACACTTGATCAGCGTCAACCTCACGTGTGTTCCAGTACACTTGATCAGCGTCAACCTCACGTGTGTTCCAGTACACTTGATCAGCGTCAACCTCACGTGTGTTCCAGTACACTTGATCAGCGTCAACCTCACGTGTGTTCCACTACACTTGATCAGCGTCAACCTCACGTGTGCTCCACTACACTTGATCAGCGTCAACCTCACGTGTGTTCCAGTACACTTGATCAGCGTCAACCTCACGTGTGCTCCACTACACTTGATCAGCGTCAACTTCACGTGTGTTCCACTACACTTGATCAGCGTCAACCTCACGTGTGTTCCACTACACTTGATCAGCGTCAACCTCACGTGTGTTCCACTACACTTGATCAGCGTCAACCTCACGTGTGCTCCACTACACTTGATCAGCGTCAACCTCACTACACTTACAACATGCGCCACTTTTTTGTCAGCTACACACTTGTCAATTTCAAAATAAAAATGTCTTGTACTGACCCATCAATGAGAAGGAAATGTAAGTCACATAAATGATGAATAGTACACCACATGGTAGGAAAAACTCAAGCATAGCGTGAGGAATAATGTACACACACACACATATACACACGCACACGCACATACGTCCTTCCGTGTGTGTGCGTGCAAGAATGTCAATACGTCGTACTTTACAGCTTTCAGATGGGAAAGAAAAGGTACAGATGGGAAAGAAAAGGTACAGATGGGAAAGAAAAGGTACAGATGGGAAAGAAAAGGTACAGATGGGAAAGAAAAGGTACAGATGGTGAAGAAAAGGAACAAATGGGGAAGAAAAGGTACAGATGGGGAAGAAAAAGTACAGATGGGAAACAAAAGGTACAGATTAGGAAGAAAATGAACAAATGGGGAAGAAAATGTACAAATGGGGAAGAAAAGTGAGAACATAGAAAAGTGATAAGGAGTGGGAGAGGGAGAAAGGAGGGAAAGAGTGGAAAGTATGGAAGGGAAGGAAGGTGGGTAGGGGAAAAGTGAGGAAGGGAAGAAAGGTAATGAAAGGGAAGAAAGATGGAGAGGGGAAAAGGGGGGTAAAGAGACAGTGGGTAGAGGGACACCTGAAGGATGTTATCTGGGGTCAATGTATTTACAGTCCGGTCCCAGACCAGACCTCCTGGTGGATCATGGTCTGATCCACCTGCTGTTACTACTGCCTGCACACAGACCAGACTTCCTGGTGGATCATGGTCTGATCCACCAGCTGTTACTACTGCCTGCACACAGACCAGACCTGGTGGATCATGGTCTGATCCACCAGCTGTTACTACTGCCTGCACACAGACCAGACCTGGTGGATCATGGTCTGATCCACCAGCTGTTACTACTGCCTGCACACAGACCAGACCTCTTGGTGGATCATGGTCTGATCCACCAGCTGTTACTACTGCCTGCACACACACCAGACCTGGTGGATCATGGTCTGATCCACCAGCTGTTACTACTGCCTGCACACAGACCAGACCTGGTGGATCATGGTCTGATGCACCAGCTGTTACTACTGCCTGCACACACACCAGACCTGGTGGATCATGGTCTGATCCACCAGCTGTTACTACTGCCTGCACACACACCAGACCTGGTGGATCATGGTCTGATCCACCAGCTGTTACTACTGCCTGCACACACACCAGACCTGGTGGATCATGGTCTGATCCACCAGATGTTACTACTGCCTGCACACACACCAGACCTGGTGGATCATGGTCTGATCCACCAGCTGTTACTACTGCCTGCACACACACCAGACCTGGTGGATCATGGTCTGATCCACCAGATGTTACTACTGCCTGCACACACGCCAACATACTAACCACAGCCCAACTGATCAGGAACTAACTTGAGGAACTTATCAAGTTTCCCCAAGAAGACAGCTAGAAGTCTGTTTGTAATCTACGTTACGTATGATGGAAGACTGTTGAAGAGTCTTGGGCCCAGTGTACTCATGGCACCTCTGGTTTTCACTGGTGGTATTTTGAACCGTTCGCTAAGTCTCTTACTTTCATAGGGAGTGATTTCTGTGTACAGATCCGTGGCCTGCAGACTGACTGAGCGTCAGACTGTCAATATGCAGGCCGCGGTTCGCCTTCCAGTCCACCATTCTGCTTATTCATATATGTATAGGTCGAGGGATTCAAACGTTCCATAGTCTGGAACGATATCGTTCCAGACCATGGAACAGAACTCTTCTCCAGGCTGAGGGACTGACAACTATCCCTACAAGGTTGATGGACTGATTACATCATCATTATCTCGTCACTTCTACTGCCTTCAATCCATTATGTGTATTTGACTGAAGAAGCCACCTGCTGCACATGTGTCTTACTCATCGACTATAATTATTTGACGACATTCGGATATATGGGCAGGTCTTATTATTAAGCAGGAGCCTCCTGGCCTGACATCACCCACACTTCAGGTAGACGCTAGCACACCTGAAAGCACCTAAGTCCATTTTTTCTCACCTTGCTCACTAAATAGACTACAAACCGTAATTTGTGAAAAGTACGTAAAGCTTAATTAAAGTATAGAAGCCTTGGTATTAGGGAAGTGGGAAGTCAGTATATTCTAGAGTTTGTGAAAGTGACCTATCCACTTGTTTCTTCACCCTTGTGTTAGCCCACTTATCTAGTGTACATTGAATGCTGGATCACTCATCCTGGCAGTGGAACCAGGAACATAGTGTCATCAAGGTATTATCATGGTAAGTAACAGTGTCCAGTGTACTTGTCATTACAGCCCATTGTCAGGAAATTGTCTATCATATGTTGCAGTGTGTTGAGGCTGGTATTCCTCTGTATGGAACACTAACAGTAACACCCACTCACCCCACCTAACCCACCCAATCACGTCACCTCAAGTTACTGTGGTGACCCTCAGCTGACTACCATACTGTGAGACGAGGGAGGGAGCGGAGGGTGGGAGAGGAGGGAAGGAGCGGAGGGTGGGAGAGGCTGGAGGGAGAGGAGGGAGTCATAAATTAACTTTAATAATACTAACACTTGTGCGCACGACGATAAACTACTGAAATAATGTCATCAATCACCTGGTACCCCTCTACCACCACCCCTTCCATCATCAAACCCTGAACCGCTGCCCCTTCCATCACCAACCCCTCTACCACCACCCCTTCCATCATCAACGCCTCCACTGACGCCCTACATATTTATGGAACTCAATATTCATCACTAACGTTGCAAAATATTATCACAAGTCTTAAATATTTTAGAGAGAGAGTATTTCTGAGAGAAGCACCAACCTATAGTTACTAAAACCCACCGCCACCACCACTCTCCACATAGAAGACAGTAAAACAACTATAAAAGCCTCGCATAGTAACTGAGTGTTAAGAAGGTAGACTGTTAAACCCGTGACATCTAAACATTTACACAACACAGGGCAACATGGTGTTAAGAAGGTAGACTGTTAAACCCGTGACATCTAAACATTTACACAACACAGGGCAACATGGTGTTAAGAAGGTAGACTGTTAAACCCGTGACATCCAAACATTTACACAACAGAGGGCAACATGGTGTTAAGAAGGTAGACTGTTAAACCCGTGACATCTAAACATTTACACAACAGAGGGCAACATGGTGTTAAGAAGGTAGACTGTTAAACCCGTGACATCCAAACATTTACACAACAGAGGGCAACATGGTGTTAAGAAGGTAGACTGTTAAACCCGTGACATCCAAACATTTACACAACAGAGGGCAACATGGTGTTAAGAAGGTAGACTGTTAAACCCGTGACATCCAAACATTTACACAACACAGGGCAACATGGTGTTAAGAAGGTAGACTGTTAAACCCGTGACATCCAAACATTTACACAACAGAGGGCAACATGGTGTTAAGAAGGTAGACTGTTAAACCCGTGACATCCAAACATTTACACAACAGAGGGCAACATGGTGTTAAGAAGGTAGACTGTTAAACCCGTGACATCCAAACATTTACACAACAGAGGGCAACATGGGTTTAGATCAGGCCTCTCGCAACTGCTAGATCACTTCCCACCAGGAAGTGGTGTGCGTCTCTCAATATACCGCATATATTCTGAGAGTTAACATTAATCCCTATTTTAGGGATTAAAGTATTCTTGACGGGTGGTGAACAGGTTGCGTGCAGCTTAACGACCCTCGTGTAGGTGGTGGGCTTTAAGTTCCACTAACCAACCAATCACTTCTACAAGGTTGTGGAGGCGTAATAACAAACAAAACACGCGCAGAGGGAAATAACTAGAAGATGTACCATCCATTTTATACGATGCTTCAGCCATTAAAGACTGATGCCGTTCACAAGTTATTTTTTAATGAGAGAAAAGCGCTAAATCAGTAGGAGTCCTATGGCGCCTATGGAATGAGAGGCATTTAAATTCGATCCAAGCAAGGGGAAGATTAGTGCAGTTCCTTGGATCAGAAGCCCTCACCAGATTAAAAGTGTCAAAAATGGCATCTACTGAGTGTTGAAATACTGAGGGTGATGAGAGAAGTCTGTCTCCAGTTACCACATGGTAACAACATTTAGGAATGACCAATGCAGCATCGTGCATGGGTAACCCATGCAAGCAGTCCCAAGAATCTTGACCTAGATACATGTGCAAGCGTTGAAAGTTTGAGTCCGATCGAGTAAAGCGTTCTCAAGTAATAAACGAAAATTTGTGAGAAAAACGAAAATTATCCCGAAAATGTTTGGGAAAAATATGAGTCTCTCTTTGTTAAATTTAAAATCGCTATAAAAAATTTTTTTTTACTCAGTTTTTAATTTACGTTATATCATGTGAGAAAAAATAATTGCTTTTGATATTTTAAAAAGTCAAATTTTATAAAATTGTCATTCACACAGCCCAAGAACAATACAAAAATACTTCCAATTAATATACATCAGCATTTAGAGTTTGAAGCCGATCAGAAGAGGCATCCTCTAGTTATTACAATGGGAAATAATTTACGTAATCAAACTGGCAAACTGGAATTTACACAGCTCAAAGTATGTGAAAATTTTAATAAAATCCACCAGTGGTAAAAGTTTGAAGCCGATCAGGAAAGGATTGTCAAGACAGTGATCTGATCCCAAAGATCCAAAGTGTTTCAACTACGTAATTCAGTAAAATTTCAAATTTACAGCTCCTGGGACTCAACTTATGGAACATTATTCTTCTTATAGATTGTATTGTCAATGATATTTTGAAGCCAATCAGATGAATATTACTATTTATTCAATAAAACTGGCAAATTATAACTTACGCCACTCAAAGGCAGCGTGAGTCTTGTGTTCAGGAAACTACACCAGTGGTGAGTTTCAACCCGATCAGATGAGTCATCCTAACAATTTTAGTTTTTTTCTTTTACTATTTTACAACATCAACAAACCTACAGATACGCAAACGAAATTTAACTGTTACTATCCCGTCCCCAATCACTAATTACTACCCCGTCCCCAATTACTAGTTACTATCCCGTCCCCAATCACTAATTACTACCCCGTCCCCAATAACTAGTTTCTATCCCGGCCCCAATCACTAGTTACTATCCCGTCCCCAATCACTAGTTAATATCCTGTCCCCAATCACTAGTTACTATCCCGTCCCCAATCACTAGTTACTATCCTGGCCGCAATCACTAGTTACTATCCTGGCCCCAATCACTAGTTACTATCCTGGCCCCAATTACTAGTTACTATCACGTCCACAATCACTAATTATCCCGTCCCCAATCACCAGTTACTATGCTGGTCCTAATCACTAGTTACTATCCCGTCCCCAATCACTAGTTACTATCCCGTCCCCAATCACTAGTTACTATCCCGTCCCCAATCACTAGTTACTATTCCGTCCCCAATCAATACTCTCCCTTCCCAATCATTAGCTACTATCCCGTCCCCAATCACTAGTTACTATCCCGTCCCAAATAACTAATTACTATCCTGCCCCCAATCACTAGTTACTATCCTGTCCCCAATCACTAGTTACTATCCCGTCCCCAATCACTAGTTACTATCCCGACCCCAATCACTAGTTACTATCCTGGTCCCAATCAACAATTACTATTCAGGCTCCAATCAGTTACTATCATGGCCCCAATCAACAGTTACTATCCTGGCCCCAATCACTAATTACTATCCTGGCTACAATCACTAGTTACTATACTCGCCCCAATCACTAGTTACTATCCTGGCCCCAATCACTAGTTACTATACTCGCCCTAATCACTAGTTAATATCCTGGCCCCAATCAATAGTTACTATACTCGCTCCAATCACTGGTTACTATCCTGGCCCCAATCAACAGTTACTATCCTGGCCCCAATCACCACTTAATATCCTGGTCCCAATTACTAGTTACTATCCTGGCCCCAATCACTAGTTACTATCCTGGCCTCAATCAACAGTTACTAGCCTGGTCCCAATCAACAGTTACTATACTCGCCCCAATCAAGTTACTATCCTGACCCCAATTAATAGTTACTATCCTGTCCCCAATCAATAGTTACTATCCTGGCCCCAATCAACAGTTACTATCCTGGCCAAAATCAACAGTTACTATCCTGGCCCCAACCAACAGTTACTATCCTGGCCCCAACCAACAGTTACTATCCTGGCCCCAATCAACAGTTACTATCCTTGCCCCAATCAACAGTTGCTATCTTGGCCCCAATCAACAGTTACTATCCTGGCCCAAATCAAGTTACTATCCTGGCCTCAACCAACAGTTACTATCCTGGCCCCAATCAACAGTTACTATCCTGGTCCCAATCAACAGTTACTATCCTGGTCCCAATCAACAGTAACTATCTTGGCCCCAATCAACAGTTACTATCCTGGCCCCAATCAAGTTACTATCCTGGCCTCAACCAACAGTTACTATCCTGGCCCCAATCAACAGTTACTATCTTGGCCCCAATGAACAGTTACTATCCTTGCCCCAATCAACAGTTGCTATCTTGGCCCCAATCAACAGTTACTATCCTGGCCCCAATCAAGTTACTATCCTGGCCTCAACCAACAGTTACTATCCTGGTCCCAATCAACAGTTACTATCCTGACCCCAATCAACAGTTACTATCCTGGCCCCAATCAACAGTTACTATCCTGGCCCCATTCAACAGTTACTATCCTGGTCCCAATCAACAGTTACTATCCTGGCCCCAATCAACAGTTACTATCCTGGCCCCAATCAACAGTTACTATCCTGGCCCCAATCAACAGTTACTATCCTGGCCCCAATCAACAGTTACTATCCTGGCCCCAATCAACAGTTACTATCCTGGTCCCAATCAACAGTTACTATCGTGGCCCCAAGATGCATCAGTCATTAAATAATGAAGTCGTCCAGAAGAGGAAACCTGAAAATTATTGAAGGTGATTGAAGGGGAATAAAATATTCACACTATTTGACACATACAATGATCAAATGTGGACCAACACTTGAATTCCACTCGAATTATGAGGCGACTTTTGTGAAGGTTTGAAGCTCGGCCACTGAGAGTTGTGGAAGTTATCCCAGCCATCCCAAGATGCTGGGGATGACAACAACAACAACCTGGGTCATAGAGCACGTGACAATTGTTCAAAGAAACTAGTTACTGTACACAAGCGTTGGTAATTTGAAGCTGATCTAATGAGTTATTCTCCTGTTACAAGAGAGTTTAAAATTGAAAAGCTATAAGAAATCAAGCAACCACTTCCGGTGGTATCCCACTGAGGCAGGGTGACCTAAAAAGAAAAACGAAAGCTTCTCTTTTTAAATTTAGTGGTGTTCTAGTCGCCTCTTAACACACGCAAAAATGATGAATGGTTGGAAGCCGAGTGATGTAACGCTCTTGCAACGTGCAATAGCGGTGAATGTCTTAATCTACAGCACGTTATGGCATGTGGCAGCAGTGTCTCCGCTTGTTGCACAGGATGACTTACGGAGGAAGAGTTCTTTTCCACTTCCCCATGGAGTCAAGGATACCTAATTATCCTTGTTAATTGTGATTTTTCTCAAGAGGCGGTGAAGCCAAAGTTGGAGGTGGCGAACAAAAGTATTTACCAGGTTGTACAACACTGTGGAGGACCTGGCGCTGGCAAACATGGTCTCACCTAATTTACACTATAAAAACTGAAACAAAAATCAAGAGTGAATAACAGTGATCATGTGTGTGTGTGTGTGTGTGTGTGTGTGTGTGTGTACATTCAAGAAGTTCATAAGTTACTGGAAGCTTAAAAGCGAATACAGTGTACAGACGGATCAATATTTGTGGTTACCCCTCCTTCAAACTCAGTGCACACACACACACACACACAAACACACACACACACACACACACACAAACTCACACACACACAAACACACACACACACATATACACATACACACATACACACACATACACACACACACACACACACACACACACACAAACACACACACACACACACACACACAACAACTCACACACACACACACAAACACACACACACACACACATATACACATACACACACATACACATACACACACACATACACACACACATATACACATACACACACACACATACACACAATCATAAGGTCATCATAAATTAAAGGAAACCTGACACGCTCAATCTCAAACAAAATTGAAAACACATATTACAAGCTGGTTAATATTGTAGTGAAGCTACTCACTGTAATTATTATTATTATTATTATTATTATTATTATTATTAAGTCAGTTAATATTGTAGTGAAGCTACTCACTGTAATTATTATTATTATTATTATTATTATTAAGTCAGTTAATATTGTAGTGAAGCTACTCACTGTAATTATTATTATTATTATTATTATTAAGTCAGTTAATATTGTAGTGAAGCTACTCACTGTATATTATTATTATTATTATTATTATTATTATTATTTATAGTCAGTTAATATTGTAGTGAAGCTACTCACTGCAATTATTATTATTATTATGTCAGTTAATATTGTAGTTAAGCTACTCACTGCAATTATTATTATTATTATTATTATTATTAAGTCAGTTAATATTGTAGTGAAGCTACTCACTGCAATTATTATTATTAATATTATTATTATTATTATTATTATTATTATAAGTCAGTTAATATTGTAGTGAAGCTACTCACTGTAATTATTATTATTATTATTATTAAGTCATTAATATTGTAGTGAACATAATTATTATTATTATTATTATATTAAGTCAGTTAATATTGTAGTGAAGCTACTCACTGCAATATTAATTATTATTATTATTAAGTCAGTTAATATTGTAGTAACTACCACTGCAATTATTATTATTATTATTAGTCAGTTAATATTGTAGTGAAGCTACTCACTGCAATTATTATTATTATTATTATTATTATTAAGTCAGTTAATATTGTAGTGAAGCTACTCACTGCAATTATTATTATTATTATTATTATTAAGTCAGTTAATATTGTAGTGAAGCTACTCACTGCAATTATTATTATTATTATTATTATTAAGTCAGTTAATATTGTAGTGAAGCTACTCACTGCAATTATTATTATTATTATTATTATTATAGTCAGTTAATATTGTAGTGAAGCTACTCACTGCAATTATTATTATTATTATTATTAAGTCAGTTAATATTGTAGTGAAGCTACTCACTGCAATTATTATTATTATTATTATTATTATTATTATTATTAAGTCAGTTAATATTGTAGTGAAGCTACTCACTGCATTATTATTATTATTATTATTATTATTATTATAAGTCAGTTAATATTGTACTGAAGCTACTCACTGCAATTATTATTATTATTATTATTATTATTATTATTAAGTCAGTTAATATTGTAGTGAAGCTACTCACTGCAATTATTATTATTATTATTATTATTATTAAGTTAGTTAATATTGTAGTGAAGCTACTGACTGCAATTATTATTATTATTATTATTAAGTCAGTTAATATTGTAGTGAAGCTACTCACTGCTATTATTATTATTATTATTATTAAGTCAGTTAATATTGTAGTGAAGCTACTCACTGCAAATTATTATTATTATTATTATTATTATTATTATTAAGTCAGTTAATATTGTAGTGAAGCTACTCACTGCAATTATTATTATTATTATTATTATTATTAAGTCAGTTAACATTGTAGTGAAGCTACTCATTGAAAATTATTATTATTATTATTATTAAGTCAGTTAACATTGTAGTGAAGCTACTCATTGCAATTATTATTATTATTATTTTTATTAAGTCAGTTAACATTGTAGTGAAGCTACTCATTGCAATTATTATTATTATTATTTTTATTAAGTCAGTTAACATTGTAGTGAAGCTACTCATTGCAATTATTATTATTATTATTATTTTTATTAAGTCAGTTAACATTATAGTGACGCTACTCACTGCAATTATTATTATTATTATAAGTCAGTTAATATTGTAGTGAAGCTACTCACTGCAATTATTATTATTATTATTATTATAAGTCAGTTAATATTGTAGTGAAGCTACTCACTGTCATTATTATTATTATTATTATTATTATTATTATTATTATTATTATTATTATTATTATTATTATTATTATTATTATGTCAGTTAATATTGTTGTGAAGCTACTCACTGTCATTATTATTATTATTATTATTATTATTATAAGTCAGTTAATATTGTAGTGAAGCTACTCACTGCAATTATTATTATTATTATTATTATTATTATTATTATTATAAGTCAGTTAATATTGTAGTGAAGCTACTCACTGCAATTATCATTATTATTATATTTGTAAAGAAGCGTTAAACTCGTAGGGTGTGATACAGTGCCTGGAAAATGCGAGGTAATCAGGTTCGACTGCAGGAAGGGGAGAACAGATCCAGTTCCTTGGATCAAGAGCCCTTCAACAACATCAAGTTGTAAATACAAAAGGCAAAATTTTCTTTAAAAAAAAAAAAAAACGAAATTTTAGAGGTACAAAAATACAATCAAGGAACAAATTTTTCATTGTAAATGTAAACAAGAGTGAAGTAGAGTATGTGTTTGTTGGAGTATGTGTTGGAGAATGTGTGTTGGAGAATGTGTTGGAGAGTGTGTTGGAGAATGTGTGTTGGAGTATGTGTTGGAGTATGTGTTGGAGAATGTGTTGGAGAATTTGTGTTGGAGTACGTGTGTTGGAGAATGTGTGTTGGCGAATGTGTGTTGTAGTATGTAGTAAAAGGACATATGTCCTTTTACCAAACATATTGTGGGTAATTGTACCAACATTAATACAATACACAAATAACCCGCACATAGGTGAGAGGGACTTACCACGACGTATGGGTCCGACTTGAACCATTTACAAAGTCACACTAACAGAAAAAAGAGTTCATCCTCATGTAGGTTTGCCAGGTCCGGGTCTTCTCCAAGTGGTGACCCGCCAGTGGCTCCAGGAGTGTCAGAGTCGAGTCTGTACAAGTGTTGTGCTGTTTACAGCCCTCTGGCAGGGGCAGCCCTATGACAAGGGCGCGCTGAAGTGTAGTACCGTTTACAGCCCTATGGTGGGGGCAGCCCTATGACAAGGGCGCGCTGAAGTGTAGTACCGTTTACAGTCCTATGGTGGGGGCAGCCCTATGACAAGGGCGCGGTGAAGTTTAGTACCGTTTACAGCCCTATGGTGGGGGCAGCCCTATGACAAGGGCGCGCTGAAGTGTAGTACCGTTTACAGCCCTATGGTGGGGGCAGCCTATGACAGGGGCCCGCTGAAGGACGTTACTCAGGGGCACCCCATGAAGGGCGCGCTGAAGTGTAGTACCTTACAGTCCTATGGTGGGGGCAGCCCATGACAAGGGCGCGCTGAAGTGTAGTACCGTTTACAGCCCTATGGTGGGGACACGCCTACTGGTCCATGCTAGGCACGTCCAACTCACACCCCGCTTAAGAAGGAAGGAGGACTGCTGCAGACCTACTGGTCCATGATAGGCATGTCCAACTCACACCCCTACAAGGAAGACCACTGCATACAATTCCTCTACACCTACAATTCCAACAACCATCGAGGTCCTAAGCTGTCAACCTACATATGTTCAACAATAGTCATACAAGTCCACACACACATACAAGTCCACACACACATACAAGTCCACACACACACATACAAGTCCACACACATACAAGTCCAACACACACATACAAGTCCACACACACATACAAGTCCACACACACATACAAGTCCACACACACACATACAAGTCCACACACACACATACAAGTCCACACACACACATACAAGTCCACACACACACATACAAGTCCACACACACACATACAAGTCCACACACACACATACAAGTCCACACACATCAAGTCCACACACACATACAAGTCCACACACACACTACAAGTCCACACACACACATACAAGTCCACACACACACATACAAGTCCACACACACACATACAAGTCCACACACACATACAAGTCCACACACACACATACAAGTCCACACACACACATACAAGTCCACACACACACATACAAGTCCACACACACATACAGTCACACACACATACAAGTCCACACACACATACAAGTCCACACACACATACAAGTCCACACACACATACAAGTCCACACACATACAAGTCCACACACACATACAAGTCCACACACACACATACAAGTCCACACACACATACAAGTCCACACACACACATACAAGTCCACACACACACATACAAGTCCACACACACATACAAGTCCACACACACATACAAGTCCACACACACACATACAAGTCCACACACACATACAAGTCCACACACACATACAAGTCACACACACATACAAGTCCACCACACATACAAGTCCACACACACATACAAGTCCACACACACATACAAGTCACACACACATACAAGTCCACACACATACAAGTCCACACACACATACAAGTCCACACACACATACAAGTCCACACACACACATACAAGTCCACACACACATACAAGTCCACACACACATACCTGTGAGAGTTAAGATGATGGGTTGTGCTGGACTACGTCTGTGTGGTAACAAGTGCTGGAAACAAGCCAGGTAATACATTACATCTGTCCTTGCTACCATTTATTTGACATGTGCAACATCTGGGGAGCTTTTTTTGTAGACGTTTCGCAATTCAGTGGCTTTATCAATACAAATTCTAGGACATATTTGGAAGACAGTAGAATTATATACAAAAGATGAGGTAATCAGTCCGTCAGCCTTGGAGTTGGTGTGAAGAGCACCGTAGTCGTGAAGATTCTGAAGCACAGGCAAGAAGACTGGCGCTTATATACTGGCGTCAGGTGGAGAGGGACGGGTAGCAGACGAGGGCATAGTCACTGGTAGGCGGGATTTCCCAGTGGAAGTAGGTCATACCCAAGGAAGAGGTTAGTAGCAGTGAAGAAGGTTGTGGAGATGTCTTCTGAAGCAAGATTCCATAATGTTGCAGTGTCTGACAGGTTGTACAAGAATGGTATACAATACTCCAGAATCTTCACGACTACGGTGATCTTCACACCAACTCCAAGACTGACGGACTGATTACCTCATCTTTGTATATAGTTCTACTGTCTTCCAATTATGTCCTAGAATTTGTACTGATAAAGCCACTGGAGGGCGAAACGTCTACTATAAAGATACCCAGATGTTACATGTGTCTAATTTTCATCTTGTCGGTATTGTATACTATTCATGTACAACCATTTATTTGTCTCTTGTGGGCGAAACGTTGTAATAATAACGAGTCTCATTTTGCGACACTTCTTCTTCCAGAAGTTTACAAGTAAATGTTTAAAACTGCACCTGGAATAAATACACGGTAAAGATGTACCTGTGTACTCACCTAACTGTGGTTGCAGGGGTCGAGACTCAGCTCCTGGCTGTTGTGTGTGTGTGTTACCATTTTGTCCTAGGCACATGTCGATTAGACACTAGGCCTGTTGTATGTGTGTGTGTGTGTAAGGAAATACTTCGAAATGTTTCGGCCCCGCCTGGAATTGAACCCGGGCCCTCCGTGCGTGAAGCAAGAGCGCTAGCCACCAAGCCACACACGTGTACGTGTGTGTGTGTGTGTGTGTGTGTGTGTGTGTGTGTGTGTGTGTGTCTGTCTGTCTGTCTTTCGTTCCTAATAAGCCGAATCGTCCAGTTTGGTCTATATAACAAGGCTTCACTTTGCCGAATAAGCCGAATGATTACTTTTTTTGCCATAAATCAGCGGAAATCGATGTGAGCATAACGAAATATATATATATATATATATATATATATATATATATATATATATATATATATATATCATAGATTTAATGTAATATTAAATATATTTAAGTTGACCAATGATTTATATATATATATATATATATATATATATATATATATATATATATATATATATATATATATATATATATATATATATATATATATATATATATATAATTTAACGAACCAGTCGTCTCTCACCGAGGTATGGTTACCTAGAAAAGAAGAAACATTTTCACCATCACTCTAGCACTGTCTTGCCAGAGGGGCGCCGCTACTAAAGTTCAAAACTACAAACCTCCCCAGCCCTCCTTGAGAAGGCTCGGGTGCATCTACACATGCAGTGTCAACGGGTGTAACCACACTCAGTGTACTGTACACCAACAACGGAATCGAGCCCTCAGTGTGAGTTTGTTAGCAAGTGACCCGTTAAGTTAGTGTGGGTTAACATGCAACTAGCAAGCCAGGCTGTGCTAAACCTCCCCCCCCCCCCGCTCCTTTCTCTCTCTCGTGTATAAGGGGGGGCCGAGGTGTGGGTATAGAATGAGGTTGTTGGTGTGGGGGCACAGTACCGCAATGTGAGTGGGGGGGAGGTAGGTGAACATGACACAAGCAGTTAACACATGAATGACAAAAACAGTTAACCCACTAACATGACACCACCAGTCAACCAACTAATGTGATTGTGAACAGTCCACCTGTGTCACAGTCATCACAGCTCCACCTGTGTCACAGTCATCACAGCTCCACCTGTGTCACAGTCATCACAGCTCCACCTGTGTCACAGTCATCACAGCTCCACCTGTGTCACAGTCATCACAGTTTCACCTGTGTCACAGTTATCACAGCTCCACCTGTGTCACAGTAATCACACCTGTCCAACAGTCGTCACACCTGTCTCACTGTCATCACACCTGTGTCACAGTCATCACACCTGTCTAACAGTCGTCACACCTGTGTCACAGTCGTCACACCTGTGTCACAGTCGTCACACCTGTGTCACAGTAATTACACCTGTCCAACAGTCGTCACACCAGTCTCACAGTCGTCACACGTGTCTCACAGTCGTCACACGTGTCTCACAGTCGTCACACCTGTGTCACAGTAATCACACCTGTTCAACAGTCGTCACACGTGTCTCACAGTCGTCACACGTGTCTCACAGTCGTCACACGTGTCTCACAGTCGTCACACCTGTGCCACAGTAATCACACCTGTTCAACAGTCGTCACACCTCACAGTCGTCACACGTCTCACAGTCGTCACACGTGTCTCACAGTCGTCACACGTGTCTCACAGTCGTCACACGTGTCTCAGTCGTCACACCTGTGTCACAGTTATCACAGTTTTCATGAGTCAGACGTAAACAATTCAGCTACTCATTTTTACTGACTTAAATACATTATTACATTTTTATGAAATAACGAGAAGTCAAATTTGATGTTATCATTAGGCAATGTTTTACTATTTATCACACACACATACACAGCGAAGAGGTGGGGGTCAGGAGCTATGAGTCGACCTCTGCAACCACATATAGGTGAGTACACACAGTGCAGGGTTTATGCAGGCAGGAGAATGAACCTAGTAGCGGCCAGCGGAGAGGGGGGGACAAGAGCTGAGACTTGACCGATGCAACCACAATTAGGCGAGTACAAGTGTTTTTGTGTGTGTTTGGGGGAGGGGGGAGGATGAGTGTATATGTGTGTGTGTGTGTGTTTGGGGGAGGGGGGAGGATGAGTGTATATATATGTGTGTGTGTGTGTGTTTATGGAAGGGGTCGGGGTAATAGAGGGGAAGGCAAGGTGGAAAAGGTAGTATAAAATTGGAAGTGTTGGAACCATTAGCTCATTCATCATTTTTAAAAAATATAAGGGTACATACACACACACACACACACACATACTAAAACAAAAAATACGAGAGGTATGTGATGAACGCAATAGATTTCAAAATGGGGAAGAGTAACAATGGGTGTACCGCAAGGATGGGTATTAGGACCAGTATTGTTCAGGGTTATGTGAACAATATTCCAGATGGAATTAAGCAACATATATCCCTGTTCACTGATGATGTAAAACTACCAAGGAGAATAAAACACAGGGGACGATGAGGCTATAAGTGGATCTAGACAAACTGAAAGATAAGTGATCACTTGAATTTAATCCCAGCAAATAGGTTATGGAGATTGGGAAAGGAGACAAAAGGGGACTAAAGTTGCAGACCTCACTCAAAGAGAGAGACCTAGGTGTGAGAAGAGTGCCTGGTATATCGCCAGAGACTCACATAAAGACCCTTTATACAGCATATGTCAGGCCCATCTTGGTGCATGCAGACCAGTACACAACTAGCACGTTAAAAGTATGTTAAGAAACTGAAGAAAGTGCAGAGGTATGCGATGATACTAGTTCCAGAGCTGAGGGCTACGAGCTACGAGCCGAGACTAACAAAACTGAACCTAACAACACAGGGGAACAGAAAGCCCAGGTGATACATAACATAGATAATACTAAATAAGCTGTTTACGTAGCAGGAAACAAGTACTCCGGGAAACAGCTGAAAGTTAAAGACATAGATGAGCCATATGGATGTCAGGAAATAATTCTTCAGTCTCAGGGCTGTCACGAAGTAGAATGACCTCGGCGAACAAATGCTGCATGGAACCTTTATAGGTAATTGTACGAGAGGGTACAATAGAGGCCGCGAGAGGTGGCTAGGAGGGAGTGAACCTAGCACGAGGTTAGTTGAGAAGCGGGGCCTGGCTCTACTTACTAAAATTAACACAAGAAAGCAGTGTACTGTCACAGTGTACTCAAATATTCTGCCTAAAGTAAAAATACGTCAAATTATTTACATTAAAAGACGAAGTATGGGAAGAAGAAGAGTGAGTGAAAAGCGAGTGGGGTGAATGGTACACATGGGGGAGAAAGAGGGAAAGGGGAGGGAGAAGAGAGGAAGATTATGAAAGGGAGGGGGGTTTGAAAAGGAGAAAGAGGGAGGTAAGGGAGAAAGGAATGTGAGGTGGAGGGTAGTACTAGTGAGGTATGGTGAGATGTGGTGCTGGTGTTCACCTGGATACCTGCTGTTCACGCTCTCATGAATATTTGATGGTGGTCTATGATGATCACGATGGTGGTGGTGGTGGTGGTGGTGGTGGTGGTGGTGGTGGTGGTGGTGGTAGTGGTGGTGGTGGTGGTGGTGTTGGTGGTGGTGGTGGTGGTGGTGGTAGTAGCGGCGGTATGTGGTGGTAGTGGTGGTGGTAATGGTGGTGGTGGTGGTGGTGGTGGTAGTGGTGGTGGTGGTGGTGGTGGTGGTGGTGGTGGTGGTAGTAGCGGCGGTATGTGGTGGTAGTGGTGGTGGTAATGGTAGTGGTAATGGTGGTGGTGGTGGTGGTGGTGGTGGTGGTGGTGGTAGTGGTGGTGGTGGTGGTGGTGGTGGTGGTAGTAGCGGCGGTATGTGGTGGTAGTGGTGGTGGTAATGGTAGTGGTAATGGTGGTGGTGGTGGTGGTGGTGGTGGTAGTGGTGGTAGTGGTGGTGGTGGTGGTGGTGGTGGTAGTGGTGGAGGTGGTGGTGGTGGTGGTGGTAGTGGTGGTGGTGGTGGTGGTGGTGGTGGTGGTGGTGGTAGTGGTGGTGGTGGTGTTGGTGGTGGTGGTGTGGTGGTGGTGGTGGTGGTAGTAGCGGCGGTATGTGGTGGTAGTGGTGGTGGTAATGGTGGTGGTGGTGGTGGTAGTGGTGGTAGTGGTGGTGGTGGTGGTGGTGGTGTTGTTGTTGGTGGTGGTGGTGGTAGTGGTGGTGGTGGTAGTGGTGGTGGTGGTGGTGGTAATGGTAGTGGTAATGGCAGTGGTGGTGGTATATGGTGATGGTAGTGGTGGTGATACATCAAGCCATCCCTCTCCAACACTCCCCCACCAAGCCATCCAACACTCCTCCATAAAGCCATTCAACACTCCCCCACCAAGCCATCCCTCTCCAACACTCCCCTGCCAAGCCATCACTTACCAACACTCACCCACCAAGCCATCTCTCTCCAACACTCCCCCACCAAGCCATCCCTCTCCAACACTCACCCACTAAGCCATCCCTCTCCAACACTCCCCCACCGAGCCATCCCTCTCCAACACTTACCCACCAAGCCATCCCTCTCCAACACTTACCCACCAAGCCATCCCTCTCCAACACTCACCCACCAAGCCATCCCTCTCCAACACTCACCCACCAAGCCATCCCTCAACCCACCAAGCCATCCTCTCCAACCCCACCAAGCCATCCCTCTCCAACACTCACCCACCAAGCCATCCCTCTCCAACACTCACCCACCAAGCCATCCCTCTAACCCCACCACAAGCCACCCACTCCCAAGCCATCCTCTCAACTACCCCCAAGCCATCCTCTCACCACCCACCAAGCCATCCCTCTCCAACACTCCCCACCAAGCCATCCCTCTCCAACACTCACCCACCAAGCCATCCTCTCAACACTCACCTCCAAGCCATCCTCTCAACACTCACCCAAGCCATCCCTCTCAACCCCCACCAAGCCCTCTCTCAACCTCCCCACCAAGCCATCCCTCTCCAACACTCACCCACCAAGCCATCCCTCTCCAACACTCACCCACCAAGCCATCCCTCTCCAACACTCACCCACCAAGCCATCCCTCTCCAACACTCACCCACCAAGCCATCCCTCTCCAACACTCACCCACCAAGCCATCCCTCTCCAACACTCCCCCCCAAGCCATCCCTCTCCAACTCACATCACCCACCAAGCCATCCCTCTCCAACACTCCCCACCAAGCCATCCCTCTCAACACTCACCAAGCCATCCCTCAACACTCACACAAGTCAACATCACAGCATCCTCCAACACTCACCCACCAAGCCATCCCTTTCCAACACTCACCCACCAAGCCATCCCTCTCCAACACTCACCCACCAAGCCATCCCTCTCCAACACTCCCCCACCAAGCCATCTCTACACAATACTTCTCCATCAGTCGCAACACCCCGCCCAGTCTGCACATGCTCGACACCAGCAATATAATACACAAGTGAGTGCTGAGGACTCAATGCTCGGGGTGCATGTGAAGAGGCTGGCGCAGGCACCACACGCAAACACTAACTTTCAGTAATAACTAAGACACGGCACGTCACACCACAACACCAGTATATGTTGCTCACTTACGCTCAAGAAAAGCTACTGTTTGGTGTATTTAGGAATGTCAGCAGTCATTCACGGCCCTATAAAGAGCCAACCTGGAGCATAGAGAGCCATCATGGAGTATACAGAGCCATCCTGGAGTATATTGAGCCATCATAGATTATACAGAGCCATTATAGAGTATGCAGAGCCATTATAGAGTATACAGAGCCATTACAGAGTATGCAGAGCCATCATGGAGTATACAAAACCACCATGGGGTATACATAGCTATACCGGAGTATACAGAGCCATCCTGTAGTATATTGAGCCATTATAGATTATACAGAGCCATTATAGAGTATGCAGAGCCATTATAGAGTATACAGATCCATTATAGAGTATGCAGAGCCATCATGGAGTATACAAAACCACCATGGCTATACCGGAGTATACAGAGCAATTCTGGAGTATACAGAGCCATCCTAGAATATACAGAGCCATCATGGAGTATACAGCACCAACATGGAGTCCACAATTGGTGAGGCAAGTTAAACTAGAGAAAGCACAGTAGTATGCAACAAGACTAGTCCCAGAGCTAAGGAAAATGAGATATAAGGAATAGTTAGAGGAACTGAACTTGACGACACTAGAGGAGAGAACTAGAAGATATGGATAAATAAAATACTCAAAAGACTTAATAAAGTGGACAGGAACAGACTTTTCGAGAGGCTGGAAACAGGTTCACAAGGGCCACAGTTTGAAGTTAAAGACAGATGAGTCCCAAGCATCTTAGAAAGTATTTCTTCAGCCTCAGGGTGGTCAGGATGTGGAATGAATTCGACGACGAGGTGGTAGTGGCTAGTTCCACACTTAGTTTTAAGAATAGGCATGACAGGGCTTACGAGGCTAGGAGCTATTAAACACAGCAAGTGACACGTTAAGAGTCAGGGCCAAACGGTAAGGCTCGAACCCCTGGACCGTAAACAGGTGAGCACCACACACACACACATGCACACACACACACACCACACACGCACACACATGTACATACACACACACACACGTACACACACGTACACACACACACACATGCACACACACACACACACACCACACACGCACACACATGCACACACATGCACACACATGCACACACACACACACACACGTGTGAAGCAGTTACTCAGTGACCTCGATACCTCAAAGGCGATGGGTCCGGACAATATCTCCCCGTGGGTCCTTCGGGAAGGAGCTGAGGTACTGAGTGTGCCACTTACCATAATATTCAACACATCCCTTGAAACTGGGCAGCTACCTGAGGTATGGAAGAAGGCCAACGTAGTCCCCATCTTTAAAAAAGGAGACAGAAAAGAGGCACTAAACTATAGACAGGTGTCACTTACATGTATAGTGTGCAAAGTCCTGGAGAAAATCATCAGGAAAAGAATGGTGGAGCACCTCGAGCTGAACAGGATAATAAACACCAGACAGCACGGATTCCAGGAAGGCAAATCCTGTGTAACAAACCTCCTAGAGTTCTATGATAAAGTAACAGAGGTAAGGCAAGAGAGAGAAGGGTGGGTTGATTGCATTTTCCTGGACTGCAGGAAGGCCTTCGACACAGTTCCTCACATGAGATTAGTAAAGAAGTTGGAAGAACAAGCAGGTATAACAGGAAGGGCACTGGAATGGATCAGGGAATACCTCAAAGGGAGACAGCAACGGGTCATGGTGCGTGGTGAGGTATCACAGTGGGCGCCTGTGACGAGCGGTGTACCGCAGGGGTCAGTCCTAGGACCAGTGTTATTCCTGGTATATGTAAATGACATGACGGACGGGATAGACTCAGAAGTGTCTCTATTCGCGGATGATGTGTAAATAATGAGGAGAATCACATCAGAAGAGGACCAGGCAGGGCTGCAAACAGACCTGGACAAGCTCGACATCTGGTCTAGCAATTGGCTTCTCGAATTCAATCCCTCCAAATGCAAAGTCATGAGGATCGGAGAAGGGCAAAGAAGACAGCTGACAGAGTACAAGCTAGGCGGACAAAGGCTACAAACCTCGGCAAAGGAGAAAGACCTTAGAGTGAGTATAACGCCAAGCACGTCTCCGGAGGCACACATCAACCAGATAACTGCGGCAGCATATGGGCGACTGGCAAACCTAAGATTAGCGTTCCGTTACCTTAACAAGGAATCGTTCAAGACACTGTATACCGTGTACGTCAGGCCCATACTAGAATATGCAGCACCAGTCTGGAACCCACACCTGGTCAAGCACGTAAAGAAACTAGAGAAAGTGCAAAGGTTTGCGACAAGGTTAGTTCCACAACTCAGGGGTCTGTCTTATGAAGAAAGGTTGAGGGAAATAGGACTAACAACACTGGAGGAAAGAAGGGTCAGAGGAGACATGATAACGACATACAAAATACTGCGGGGAATTGACAAGGTAGACAGTGACAGGATGTTCCAGAGAGGGAACACAGAAACAAGGGGACACAACTGGAAGGTGAAGACTCAGATGAGTCAAAGGGATGTTAGGAAGCATTTCTTCAGCCACAGAGTAGTCAGGAAGTGGAATAGTCTAGAGAAAGATATAGTGGAGACAGGAACCATACATAGTTTTAAGACAAGGTATGATAAAGCTCATGGAGCAGGGAGAGCAGAGACCCAGTAGCAGACAGCGAAGAGGCGGGGCCAGGAGCTGAGTCTCGACCCCTGCAACCACAATTAGGTGAGTGCAATTAGGTGAGTACACACACACGTACACACACCAACTCACACACATACACACTTATAAATAAGTGGGTAAAATATAATGAACTTCATGTTAAATCACTAATTAAATATTACTGAATTCACAGGGAAGCGATAAACCCACATGGGCCTGCATTCATCCTCACCACAAGCTAGTTTTAAAACATTAATCTACAAACTGTTACAAAGGACAAAAACTTTTTGTTAGGTAAAAGGACACAAGTGCAACTAATGCAACATTTTATTGTGGCAACGTTTCGCTCTCCAGGAACTTTATCAAGCCGTTACAAACAATACATGAACACAGAGGCTATATATCGCCTTAGTGAGGTGTAATACTAGTGGTAGTAGTAGTAGTAATATTAGTTGTTGTAGTAGTACTAGTAATATTAGTTATTGTATAGTCTGTGCTGGTAATACTTCACAAGAACACAACACAGGAGCAACACTCAAACACACCTTCTCAAATACAACCACTAACTGAAATATTGGTCTAACCTATTTTTATGCTACCCAAGTAATAAGCTTTTATAACCTTTTACTCGTGTACAAGATGATTGTTCTACCATATTGTACCACTACTACTACTACTACTATCACTAGTATTACTCCTCACTAAGCCTATATATATCCTCTGTGTCCATGTATTGTTTGTAACGGCTTGATGAAGCTCCTGGAGAGCGAAACGTTGCCACAATAAAATGTCGCATTAGTTGCACTTGTCCTTTTACCTAACATATTGTCGGTAATTCTCCCAACTTTAATACAAAGAAACTTTTGGCGTGAAAGAAAATAAAGTGGTAAGAAAAAGTGTGTTGGAGGAAGAGTGAGAAGTGGGGTGCCACAAGGATCAGTACCAGCCACAATGTCATTCATTTACCAGACTAACACTCAGTATGGCGCATCATAAACACTGGTCAACAAGTGAGTAAATATTTTTATACGTTGCAGTATGACCTACACTCTCATACTGCACTATGTTCTCTCATGTCATGCTATGGTAACTCACTCACTCTATCCTTCTATTCTTCCCTCCCTCTGTCTCTCTCTCAAACACGTCAGTCCGACGCTGACATCTACGTACGTACCTAATGCTGAAATTAGTGTGGAATTCTCCGAAGAGTTTTTCAGTTATTTTTGTCTACGGAGATAAATAATGTACAGCCGTAATGTAATTATTGCTTAAAATAACCCAGGACACTGCCACCGTCCCAACCATCTGTCCTCCACCTTCCCTCACACCCTCTCTCCTACCCTCCCTTCCATACTAACACCATCTCTCCTACCCTCCCTTCCATACTAACACCATCTCTCCTTAAGTAAAAGTACACAAATGCAATTAATGTGACATTTTATTGTGGCAACGTTTCACTCTCCAGGAGCTGTGTCAAGCCGTTACAAACAATACATGGACACAGAGGGTATATATATGTGTCTACTACTACTACCACCACTAGTATTACACCTCACTCTGAGCATATATATAGCCTCTGTGTCCATGTATTGTTTGTAACGGCTTGACAAAGCTCCTGGAGAGCGAAACGTTGCCACAATAAAATGTCACATTAGTTGCATTTGTGTCCTTTTACTTAACATATTGTCGGTAATTCTACCAATATTATTACCATCTCTCCTACCCTCCCTTCCATACTAACACCATCTCTCCTACCCTCCCTTCCATACTAACACCATCTCTCCTACCCTCCCTTGCATACTAACACCATCTCTCCTACCCTCCCTTCCATACTAACGCTATCTCTCCTACCCTCTATTCCATACTAACACCATCGTCTACCCTTACCTTCTTACGTACACTATACTCTTTTCACGTACACTATGCTCTTACGTACACTATAGTCATCTCACGTACACCACACTCTTCTGACGTACACTATACTCTTCTCAAACTACACTAGCAAAACAAGACTGAGGCTGACATCTTTCCAACTGGTATTGAAATCTTTGTAGAATTATCCGTAGATTTTCCCGACAAATATTCACTGAAGCACAATACTGATGTATCCAAACTTAATTTACTTAAATAAAAAGCTTTTAAACAGTTGTGTCTACCGAGGACAAACTGCCAGATGTCACCAAGTCAAGTCAGCTACCTTAATTATTGACCCCGCTATTAGACCCTCAATATGTATAATACATATTAATGCAACCACGAACAGTTTGTTAATTGCTTAAAACCACTTGTTTGTGGTTGTATTAATATGTAGACTGCTTGTGAAGGCTGGTATTACAAACGGGAGTAGAATGAAATTAGTTCTGAGTTTACCACGGCCACGTACGTCCTCGCATCATGAAATATGCCTAGTGCTACTGGGTACATATTTTTTTTAGAATTGATGGCCTAGTGGTTACAGCGTCGTGAATTTTGACTTGATTCCCACGAGGCGGGCTAAAATACCACAGGTTCGATCCCCGGCTAGTCGAAGTTTGTTAATAAATACGTACATATATACATCTATTCGTTCAGTCTGGGTGTTGGAACCACATGAGGATGATATACCACCTCTCCTCATCTCCATGTAGGAAAGAGGTAGGGAGGGAAGGGTCATGACCCCCTTGCCCCTGCCTGTTGAAGGTAACTTCTCCACATCCATAGAGCAACACAGCATAATAGTAAAGTGTGATATTTTCAATTTTAAAGCAATAAATATAAATAAATACAATTTTCCCCTAGATGGTGAGTGGGTAATGCACTTAACACTTGTTAAGAACAAATAACTAACACCAGCATATCCAGGCAGACTAAGCCTATGTTAATGAGACAATCACATACAGATCCTGTGGGAAGTGCAAGAGAGAGTTTATAGTTACCACAAGAGGTTCAAACGTGAGACGCAAAAAAAATATCATGTTTCCTGTGCTGGAATTAATACTGCTGCCAGCAATGAGATTGAGGCAGGAAAATGTAACTGGATCTGTTTGAGATTAAGAGTTTTAAGCAGCTGTAAACCTTGTAGTTAATAGCAATAATCTGGATGACAAAAAAAAGTATTTCTTACAGAGATTATATGAAATATATGAAAAGATAATGAAACATACAGCTTCTAGAGCCAGTGAAAGAGAAAAAATGTGTGTAGAACAGCAAAGATGATGCATAGTAGTGATGGAAAGTATAAGTAGTAGTATATTAAGAGAAGACGAGAAGGTGACAAACACATGATAATATAAAAGAATACAATTTGAAGATATATAAAACTGTCTACCAGGTGACCCTTCAAACATGAAGAAATATGTAAATAACCACACACACACACACACACAGGTTCAGAGGTGTTGCCGTAGCTCGATCGCTAGCGCACGCAGCTCACACACTAAGGTCCGGGGTTCAATTCTCCAGTACGTCAGGAAACATTAGAACGTATTTCCTCAAAGCACCTACTGTCCGTGTTCACTCGTCAGTAAAAATGGGTACCTGGATGTTAGTCGATTGGTGCGGGTCGCATCCTGAGACAAAATTGACCTAATTTGCCCGAAATGCTCTGCATAACAAGCTGTTTTCTTTATAGTTATATGTCATTGATGTCAGATAGGCCTGTATACCTTGTACATGTACTTGTAGAAATAAAGATATATTATGTGAAGTTAATGAGACGAATACAAGTGGACGAGGATCAGGTAAGCCTACAAGGAGATCTGGAAAGATTGCAAGCCTGGTCTGACAACTGGGTTCTGGAGTTTATCCCCAGCAAATGCAAACTTATTAAGTTTGGGGAAGAACAAAGAAGACGGAGCACAGCCTAGGAGGTTAAAGGCTGCAAAACTTACTCAAGGACAAGGACCTTGGGGTGCATCATACCGAGCAAATCTCCTGAGGCGCACATCAACCAAATAACTGCTGCAGCATATAGGCGCCTGGCAAACCTAAGAATAGCGTTTCGACATCTAAGTAAGGAGTCATTCAAGACACTGCACACCGTGTACGTCCGGCCCATATCGGAGTATGAAGTACCAGTATGGAACCCACAACTGCTCAAATACGTCAAGAAATTAGAGAAAGTACAAAGGTTTGCAACAAGACTAGTTCCGGAGCTACTAGGTATACCCTACGAGGAGACGTTAAGGAAAATCAACCTGACGACACTATATGACAGGAGGGAGAAGACACGCATGATAACGACATATAAAATACTGAGAGAAAATAACAAGGTGGATAGGGACAGAATGTTTCAGAGATGGGACACAGCAACAAGGCGTCACAACTTTAAGTTGAAAACTTATGAGAGTCACAGAGATGTTAGGGAAATATTTCTTCAGTCATAGAGTTGTCAGGAAGTGAAACAATTTGGAGAGTGATGTAGAAGAGGCAGGATCCATACATAGATTTAAGAATAGGTACGACAAACTCTAGGAGCAGGGAGTGGACCTAGTAGCAACCAACGAAGAGGCGGGGCCAGGAGCTGTGACTCGATCCCTACAACCACAACTAGGTGAGTACACACACACACACAAAACAGGCCAGAAAGCACAATGGATGAAGTACGACGGAGGAACGACAGAAAAATATACTGGACAGATGTACGACTGAGGTATATTATATGGACGCATACACAACGGATATTATACTGAAATACGTTATTAAGGATGAACACATCAGACATACAAACAATAACGGATAAATACCTAATGATATTCCCTCAACCCCCAAAACGTTTGTTATTTACGCAACAGAACCACAAGTGAAGAACATCAATACACAGCTTCCCCAACAGAACCACAAGTGAAGAACATCAATACACAGCTTCCCCAACAGAACCACAAGTGAAGAACATCAATACACAACTTCCCCAACAGAACCACAAGTGAAGAACATCAACACACAACTTCCTCAACAGAACCACAAGTGAAGAACAACAACACACAACTTCCTCAACAGAACAAGTGAAGAACACCAACACACAACTTCCCAACAGAACCACAAGTGAAGAACATCAACACAACTTCCCCAACAGAACAAGTGAAGAACAACAACACACAACTTCCCCAACAGAACAAGTGAAGAACACCAACACACAACTTCCCCAACAGAACCACAAGTGAAGAACATCAACACACAACTTCCCCAACAGAACCACAAATGAAGAACATCAATACACAACTTCCCCAACAGAACAAGTGAAGAACACCAACACACAACTTCCTCAACAGAACCACAAGTGAAGAACATCAACACACAACTTCCTCAACAGAACAAGTGAAGAACAACAACACACAACTTCCTCAACAGAACCACAAGTGAAGAACAACACACAACTTCCTCAACAGAACCACAAGTGAAGAACATCAACACACAACTTCCTCAACAGAACAAGTGAAGAACACCAACACACAACTTCCCCAACAGAACCACAAGTGAAGAACATCAACACACAACTTCCCCAACAGAACCACAAGTGAAGAACATCAACACACAACTTCCCTAACAGAACCACAAGTGAAGAACATCAATGCACAACTTCCCCAACAGAAGCACAAGTGAAGAACATCAACACACAACTTCGTTAACAGAACCACAAGTAAAGAACATCAACACACTACTTCCCCAACAGAACCACAAGTGAAGAACATCAATACACAACTTCCCCAACAGAACAAGTGAAGAACATCAATACACAACTTCCCCAACAGAACCACAAGTGAAGAACATCAATACACAACTTCCCCAACAGAACAAGTGAAGAACATCAATACACAACTTCCCCAACAGAAGCACAAGTGAAGAACATCAATACACAACTTCCCCAACAGAACAAGTGAAGAACATCAATACACAACTTCCCCAACAGAACCCCAAGTTAAGAACATCAATACACAACTTCCCCAACAGAACAAGTGAAGAACACAAACACACAACTTCCCCAACAGAACCACAAGTTAAGAACATCAATACACAACTTCCCCAACAGAACAAGTGAAGAACAACAACACAACTTCCTCACAGAGACTCAAACACAACACAAACCCAAAAGAAAAATAAACTAAAAACAAGAAAAACCGCACCAAAACAAGAGGGATTTTATTTTTACAAATATTTTAAATGATTTACTCTCACTTGAACATGGAGGTGTGGCAGCAGGAGCACTCCACGGTTCTCGCTGAGCACACTTCAAACACCAAAAATAACAACACTGGGCAATAATTTACCCACAAACAATTCACCGACAAGAACGGCGAATTAACCAACGCAACTTGATCGAAATGTGCTCAGGCTCACTGTCACAGTGCTTCGCTTTTTTTTGTGTGGATGAAAATTCCAACGGAGACTCCATAAATATTGTGGTAAAGCTGTGAAGTATACGCACACGCGCGCGCACGCACGAACGTACGTGCGTACACACGTACGGTGGCCTGGTGGCTAAAGCTCTCGCTTTACGCACGGAGGGCCCGGGTTCGATTCCTGGCGGGGCGGAAATATTTCGTAGTGTTTCCTTACACATACACACACACACACACACATATACAACAGGCCTAGTGTCTAATCGACATGTGCCTAGGACAAAATGGTAACTAACACAGTGATGTAGTGGAGGCAGGTTCCCTACATAGCTTTACGAAGAGATACAATAAGCAGGTAGAGAGTGGACCTAGTAGTGACCAGTGAAGAGGCGGAACCAGGAGCTATGACTCTACCCCTGTGTGACATGCAAAGAAACGTTACATTTATTCGGCGCATGTACACACTCTCATATTAGGCTGCCTCCCCAACCAGCGAACCAGGTGCTAAGGGTTTGACGATAGGGGGCCCCATCGTCAGATCAGTACCTAGTTTTCAGCCAATCATAATGTGGATCTGGCAACTGTGAAGGTGATGTGGAAGCACTCACGTTTCACCCTTGTCATATCCATTCTGCTGGTTGAAGCATGGTGGTCTCTGCTGGTTGAAGCATGGTGGTCTCTGCTGGTTGAAGCACGGTGGTCTCTGCTGGTTGAAGCACGGTGGTCTCCTGTCTTTTGGCTTCTATTGTTGCCTTGGCTTACTGTGGCAGGCACTTATATTACCTATTGCTGTATATAGTGCATATAGTGTACATAACTCTGTTGATACTTGATGAAGGAAAATACAATAAGTTTTCAGCTGTGTTTATTTTGTTTCAAGCTCCCTTTTACGACCAGGTTAACAGGCCTTGAGAACCTGAGTTTGTAATACCCTGCAACCGCAATTAGGTGAGTGTACACACACACACAATTGGCCCCTGGAGTTCAACCCCACCAAGTGCAAAGTCATGAAGATTGGGGAAGGGCAAAGAAGACCACAGACGGAGTACAGTCTAGGGGGCCAGAGACTACAAACCTCAATCAAGGAAAAAGATCTTGGGGTGAGTATAACACCAGGCACATCTCCTGAGGCGCACATCAACCAAATAACTACTGTAGCATACGGGCGCCTAGCAAACCTAAGAACAGCATTCCGACATCTTAATAAAGAATCGTTCAGGACCCTGTACACTGTGAACGTTAGGCCCATATTGGAGTATGCAGCACCAGTTTGGAACCCACACCTAGCCAAGCACGTAAAGAAGCTAGAGAAAGTGCAAAGGTTTGCAACAAGACTAGTCCCGGAGCTAAGGGGCATGTCCTACGAGGAGAGGTTAAGGGAAATCGACCTGACGACACTGGAGGACAGGAGAGATAGGGGGGACATGATAACGACATATAAAATACTGAGAGGAATTGAAAAGGTGGACAGAGACAGAATGTTCCAGAGATGGGACACAACAACAAGGGGACACAGTTGGAAGTTGAAGACTCAGATGAATCACAGGGATGTTAGAAAGTATTTATTCAGTCACAGAGTGGTTGGGAAGTGGAATAGCTTGGGAAGCGATGTAGTGGAGGCAGGTTCCATACATAGCTTTAAGAAGAGGTATGATAAAGCTCATGGTGCAGGGAGAGTGACCCAGTAGCGGCCAGTGAAGAGGCTGGGCCAGGAGCTATGAATCGACCCATGCAACCACAACTAGGTGAGTACACACACACACACAAAGCTTCATTTTGCAATGCTGATATAAGTAAGACACAGACACATCATAAGAGTAACCTTTCCTCTCGGTTATTTCATCTCTCCCTCCCTACCTCCCTCCTGTCCTCCCTGGGCCAGTGCTTCCCTTCCACCCTCCTGTCATCCCTGGGCCAGTGCCTCCCTCCTGTCCTCCCTGGACCAGTGTCTCCCTCCCTCCTGTCCACCCTGGGCCAGTGCCTCCCTTCCTCCCTGGACCAGTGCCTCTCTCCCTCCTGGGTCAGTGCCTCCCTCCCTCCTTGGACCAGTTCCTCCCTCCTTCCCGTCCTCCCTGGACCAGTTCCTCCCTAACTCCCGCCCACCCTAGACCAGTGCTTCCCTCCTTCCCGTACTCCCTGACCAGTACCTCCCTCCCGTCCTCCCTGGACCAGTGCTTCCCTCCCTCCCGTCCATCCAAGACCAGTGATTCCCTCCTTCCCGTACTCCCTGACCAGTACCTCCCTCCCTCCCGTCCTCCCTGGACCAGTTCCTCCCTCCCTCCCGTCCTCCCTGGACCAGTGCTTCCCTCCCTCCCGTCCATCCAAGACCAGTGCTTCCCTCCCTCCCGTCCTCCCTGGACCAGTTCCTCCCTCCCTCCCGTCCTCCCTGGACCAGTTCCTCCCTCCCTCCCGTCCTCCCTGGACCAGTGCCTCCCTCCCTCACGTCCACCCTAGACCAGTGCTTCCCTCCCTCCCGTCCTCCCTGGACCAGTTCCTCCCTCCCTCCCGTCCTCCCTGGACCAGTTCTTCCCTCCCTCCCGTCCTCCCTGGACCAGTGCCTCCCTCCCTCCCGTCCACCCTAGACCAGTGCTTCCCTCCCTCCCGTCCATCCAAGACCAGTGCTTCCCTCCTTCCCGTACTCCCTGACCAGTGCTTCCCTCCCTCCCTGGACCAGTTCCTCCCTCCCTCCTGTCCTCCCTGGACCAGTTCCTCCCTCCCTCCTGTCCTCCCTGGACCAGTGTTTCCCTCCCTCCCGTCCTCCCTGGACCAGTGCTTCCCTCCCTGAGTTTCTCCCTGAGTGAAGGCTACACTCGTCTATCACAGACATTTTAGCTACTCCATTTCCTGGGTAATCATCTGTTTTAAAGGGAAGTTATGGCTGATGAGCCGTGCATGGCTGGAGTGATTCACCATCACTATCTTGCTTCCCTCGTTTCCACCCTCCATTCCTTCCTCTCTCCAACATCAATTTTCCCCTCTCCCCCAACCCCCCTACACTCCCCACAACGTTATTTACCTTTACCATCAAATACACCACAACCATCCCACAAAGCATTCTCTCAACCTTACCTGGAGTCTACCTGGAGGGTATTCCGGAGATCAACACCCCCGCTGCCCGGTTAAGGACCAGGCCTCCTGGTGGATCAGGTCCTGATCAACTAGGCTGTTACTGCTGGCTGCACGTGGTCCAACGTACGAACCACAGCCCGGCTGATCCAGCACCGACTGTATCTGTCATCTGTCCACCACCACGCATACATCTCCACCCCACACACCACCACCACCCCACACACCACCACAAACCCCCACACACCACCACAAACCCCCACACACCAACACCACCCCACACACCACTACCACCCCACATGCCGCCACCACCCCACACACCACCACCACCCCACACACCACCACCCCACACACCAACACCACCCAACACACTACCACCACCCCACACACTAACACCACCCCACACACCACCACCACCACCCCACACACCAACACCACCTCACACACCAGCACCACCCCACACACCAGCACCACCCGGTACACCAGCACCACCCCACACACCACCAGCACCACCCCACACACCACCACCACCACCCCACACACCTACACCACCTCACACACCAGCACCACCCCACACACCAGCACCACCCCGTACACCACCACCACCCCACACACGACCCCAGGCAAACTCCCCACTACTCCCCACGGTGCAGGCGACTGTAAGCATGTATACACTATTGGTCATTTACTGTGTGCGGTAAATCAAGGCGGCCATTAAGACTACAGACTACCTAAATTACACCTGCCAACTGACCCTCAGAATTTCATACATTAAACTTGCATGAGACCAGTATGGAATCTAAGCCAATATTCCCACCTGGTACACACACCATAACCCAGGCTTCAGGTCTCAGATATCTCAGCTATTACTGAGAATTTAAGGCAATACAGAATAACATCAGGTTTCACGTCTCCCATATTTACGTCTATCACTGAGAATCTAAGCCAATATTCCCAGCTGGTAAAGCATCAATCACCCTGGCTTAACGTCTCAGATACTCTCAGCTCTTACTGAGAATTTAATAATAATAGGTTGTGTTAAATCCACAAGGGTGGTAATCTGGTTTGATCGAAGGTAGGGAAGGGTAGTTCCAATTCCACTCCACGGATTAACAGCCTTTCAGTGTGGCGTACGCCGAGTGTAAATACTGCACTGGACGAGCATCATACGTCAGTACAATCCTGCATGTCATCGTAAACCAAGTTTAAGGCACGGTAGTTCATCGCTTACTCAATGAATGCACCGCTGGAGTAGAGGTTAACTGTTAGTTGAGCTGAAGGTTCTGCTTGGTGATGGTGATGGTGGGAAAGGCCCAGGGAAAGCTACCTCGCATGCACGTGCAGTTCCGGACCTTCAAACCCTCACGAGCCTCGAGCTGGTTAACATCATACTAGACTATACTCTGTACGGGGTATCATTACAATAACGGGATATGTGACTAGTATGTAAGTGTCCATTTCCCTGACTATATACTTCAGATTCGTCAAGATTAAGGCACTGAACACTGGCTTCCAGGTTGAGCAATGATTACCTCATCTATTGTCATCGTATATCATCTCTGTAATGAACTGAAAAAGCCTCTGGTTGGCAAAAAGTCTTCATATAAAGTTACCCAGGTGTTGCACATTTTTAATTCATCTCAGTATTGGTGTTTACACTGAAGCAGCGACAGTTCTCAAACTTATCTTCTGGTTTTCTTCCCAAATTTACTTATAGCTTCGTATTAATTATACGCACTGTATATACTCTAACTGAATACAAGTTTGGTAGTGGGAATATATGGTAAATTAAGAGGTAATGTCTGGTATATACTTTATTCCTCAGTAGTGGGAATATATGGTAAATTATGAGGTAATGTCTGGTATATACTTTATTCCTCATTGTCCAGATTGCTCTAATGACTGCGTTTATGTTAGTATATTGCAAACCCAGGTACCTTATCCTTTCACCAGTGTGACCACCAGTCACACTCTCCAGCCTGGTGACCCACCATCACTCACCTACCAGCCTGGTGACTCACCATCACTCACTCTCCAGCCTGGTGACCCACCATCACTCACCCACCAGCCTGGTGATGCATCACTCACCCACCAGCCTGGTGATGCATCACTCACCCACCAGCCTAGTGACCCACCATCACTCACGCACCAGCCTGGGGACCCACCATCACTCACCCACCAGCCTGGTGACCCACCATCACTCACCCACCAGCCTGGGGACCCACCATCACTCACCCACCAGCCTGGTGACCCACCATCACTCACCCACCAGCCTGGTGACTCACCATCACTCACCCACCAGCCTGGTGACTCACCATCACTCACCCACCAGCCTGGTGCCCCCATCACCACCACCAGCCTGGTGACCCCCATCACCACACCAGCCTGGTGACCCACCATCACTCACCCACCAGCCTGGTGACCCACCATCACTCACCCACCAGCCTGGTGACCCACCATCACTCACCCACCAGCCTGGTGACCCACCATCACTCACCCACCAGCCTGGTGACCCACCATCACTCACCCACCAGCCTGGTGACCCACCATCACTCACCCACCAGCCTGGTGACCCACCATCACTCACCCACCAGCCTGGTGACCCACCATCACTCACCCACCAGCCTGGTGACCCACCATCACTCACCCACCAGCCTGGTGACCCACCATCACTCACCCACCAGCCTGGTGACCCACCATCACTCACCCACCAGCCTGGTGACCCACCATCACTCACCCACCAGCCTGGTGACCCACCATCACTCACCCACCAGTCTGGTGACTCACTATCACTCACCCACCAGTCTGGTGACTCACCATCACTCACCCACCAGCCTGGTGACCCACCATCACTCACCCACCAGCCTGGTGACCCACCATCACTCACCCACCAGCCTGGTGACCCACCATCACTCACCCACCAGCCTGGTGACTCACCATCACTCACCCACCAGCCTGGTGACCCACCATCACTCACCCACCAGCCTGGTGACCCACCATCACTCACCCACCAGCCTGGTGACCCACCATCACTCACCCACCAGCCTGGTGACCCACCATCATAAAGTCAGGAGACAAAGGCACTCTGCGGAAACTTTTCAAACTCAATGCCAGAGTGGAACGCAGCCAAACTACGTAATTACCCAGACACTGTCACTGTTGTCTACCACACGTTGTCAGGGTGGTAGAAAGTGCTTTCTCTCTATCTCTCTCTCTCTCTCTTTCTCTTTCACACACACACAAAATCAAAATATCTCGGGGTCATGTACCACCATGATCAATAACTCATAATGGAGGCCCCGCGATCAGCAACAATCAATTCATATATCACTGCAACAAACCCCCTCACTGCAACAAACCCCTCACTCCAACACTCACTGCAACAAAACCCCTCACTGCAACAAACCCTTCACTGCAACAAACCTTTCACTTAACACTCTCAAATGCAACAAACACTCACTGCAACAAACCTTCCACTGCAACAAACCTTTCCCTGCAAGAAACCCTTCATTGCAATACTCTCACTGCAACAAAAGGGATCAAGGCACCTTCCTTGAAGGGATTAAGTTGGGTAAAGGTAAGAAACAAGTGTGTTGGGGAGAGAATAAGGTTTTGGAAAAGGTAATGTTGGACTAAGTAGAGGTTGTGGCAGTAGCAGTGCCGGGGAAGTATATATCACTGCAACCAACCCAGAAAACCAAAAGGAAGACACCTAGGGAAGACATGGCCATGACATAGAAAATATAAAGGCTGAGATGCTAGTAGAGGGAGGCAAGGACATAAGACATAAAAACATTAAGAATGGAGGAACACTGCACTTGATCCTATTGTCCCATACTAGGTAAGTCCTTCTCAAACCCAAACCCATTTTCAATGCTACCCAAGGAATAAGCTTTGATATATATATATATATATATATATATATATATATATATATATATATATATATATATATATATATATATATATTCAACAAGTCGGCCGTCTCCCACCGAGGCAGGGTGACCCAAAAAGAAAGAAAATCCCCAAAAAGAAAATACTTTCCTCATCATTCAACACTTTCACCTCACTCATACATAATCACTGTCTTTGCAGAGGCGCTCAGATACTACAGTTTAGAATTAGTCCCTCAAAACTGTCACTATCCCAGACCCCTCCTTTAAAGTGCAGGCATTGTACTTCCCATTTCCAGGACTCAAGTCCGTCTAAATTAATAACCGGTTTCCCTGAATTCCTTCACTAAATATTACCCTGCTCACACTCCAACAGCTCGTCAGGTCCCAAAAATCATTCGTCTCCATTCACTCCTATCTAACACGCTCACACACGCTTGTTGGAAGTCCAAGCCCCTCGCCCACAAAACCTCCTTTACCCCCTCCCTCCAACCTTTTCGAGGACGACTCCTACCCCTCCTTCCTTTCCCTACAGATTTATACGCTCTCCAAGTCATTCTACTTTGATCCATTCTCTCTAAATGACCAAACCACCTCAACAACCCCTCTTCACATATCTGGAGAGTCAGGTGAAGAATGCTGGGTAATCCAACCTACCCAGCATTCTCCAACCTATCTATACTCATGTACTCAATACCCAGGTAGATCTGTTTGTGACTTGATAAAGCCCACTGTGTGGGTGAAAAGTAGTCAACAAAAGATCGCATTATATTGCATTTGTGTTTAATTTTTCCATCGTGCCGGTATTTTATACCTTGTGTCTCCATTGCTACATTGATCACTGGTAGGCATCCAAGGGTGTCTCAAGCGATGACCACGTTACTACATCTACATGTGTTGACTCCTGTCCAGCATGGAACTTCCCGATGATTATTATCTTCCTGTCGTGTGAGAACCCATATTGACTTCTGTTTTCTGCATGTCAGACTCAGCTGTCACATTCACAGGTTGTAATAATAAGAACATAAGAATGGAGGAACACTGCAGAAGGCCTACTGGCCCATACAAGGCAAGTCCTTATCAAAACCACCCCTACCCAAAACTACCCAAGAATCTATTTCCGTACCCACGACACCAATCAAACCCAGCCCCTCCCACTCATATATTTGTCCAATCTCTGGTTCTTACCTGGTTCGACACCCTCAGTACTTTATTAATATCACCTTTGTTTATGCCCATCATCCACTTATACACCTCGATGATATCTCCCCTCATTCTACGTCTCTCCAGAGAGTGGAGATTCAAGGCCATAAGTCTATCTTCATACGGGAGATTCCTTATACAGTAAATCATTTTAGTCATTCTTCTCTGTATGTTCTCCAATGAATCTATATCCATCCTGTAGTAAGGAGACCAAAACTGAGCGGCATAATGCAAATGAGGCCTCACTAGTGATGTATAGAGCTGTCGGTAAAATTACCGACAATATCTTTGGCAAAAGGACACAAATGCAACTAGTGCGACATTTTACTGAGGCAACGTTTCGCTCTCCAGGAGTTCTGTCAAGCCGCTACCTTGACAAAGCCCCTGCGGAGCGAAACGTTGCCACAATAAAATGTCGCATTAGTTGCACTTGTGTTCTTTTATCTAACACATCTTTAACTCTATTGTTGGTCGAGGAATAATTATAAGATGAAGCCCAATAGCTGCACAACAATGCCAGTACAAATTAAAGGACATAAATGGAAGACAGAACTATACACAAAAGATGAGGTAATGAGTCCGTCAGCCTTAGAGTTGGTAAAGAGCACCGTAGTCGTGAAGAGTGGAGCACAGGCAAGGTTACCTGGCATTTATATACTATCGTCAGGTGATGTGGGACGGGTAGCAGACGAAGGCATTGCCATTGGTAGGCGGGATTCCCCAGTGGAAGTAGGTCATGTTCATGAATGGTATACAATAACTACAAGATGAAAATTAGACACATGTGCAACATCTGGGTATCTTTATTTGTAGACGTTTCGCCCTCCAGTGGCTTTATCAATACAAATTCTAGGACAAAACTTGAAGACAGTAGAACTATATACAAAAGATGAGGTAATCAATCCCTCAGTCTTGGAGTTGGTGTGAAGAGTACCGTAGTTGTGGAGGTTCTGAGGAACGGGTCGGTAGTAGTTAAGAAGGTTGTGGAGATGTCCTCTGAACCTTGACAGTGACAATGTCTTCGTCTGCTACAAGTACGTCACCACCTGACGCCAGTATATAGGCGCCAGATAACCTTGCCTGAGATCAAAAATGGTTATAATAATAATAACCATTTATTTTTAAAGGGGTGGACCAGTAAGCCAGCGGAAGGCCTCGGTCAGATGACTAAAAGCTCCAGTGGCGGGTCATCATATGACTAAGACCCGCGTCAGGGAACACTTATCCAGTTTCCTGACAAACCTTACCTAACCTACCCTTGCCTGTGTTTCAGACTCTTCACGACTACGGTGACTGATTACCTCGTCTTCTGTATATAGTTCTACTGTCTTCTAATTATGTCCTTGAATTTGTACTGATAAAGCCACTGGATGGCGAAACGTCTACAATAAAGATACCCAGATGTCGCACATGTCTAATTATCATCTTGTCGATACTGTATACCATTCATGTGCAACAATGCCAGTAACCTTACGACCTGTTACTTTTGTAGTGAGCAATTCTTGTATTGTATCAATATTGTCCCATGCGAGGTTAGTGAAGACATGCTGCTTAACACTGCATCCAAGAATAATTTGTAATAATGTTGCTAGAATTACCGACAATATGTTAGATAAAAGGACACAAGTAATCAGTATATCAATCTTGAAAAGAATACAGCATATGTGCGCTGTAGGCAGGATCTTAATACAGGGGATTCTTCACTTGCCTAAACTTTTAGGCATGACCTACTTCCACATTGGTCACCTCCCCTGCCTACAGTATACAAGCCACTTCTTCGTACATATGCTGTATCCTTTTCAAGATTGGTGGATTGATTACATCGATTCAAGGCTGAGGGACTGATTACCTCAAAACTCCTTCTGTTCTTCACCATTCTCCTTTGTATGGACTGATGAAGCCACTGTGTGGGAAACGTTTCCTCAATAAAGATACCCAAGTGTTGCATATGTGTCTAATTTATCAACTTGACGGTTCTCTGAACCATTCATCTACATGAAAATGATAAACAATAACGACAGCTTGATAAGAACATGTGCAACAGCTGGACACTTATCAACATTTTGGAATTTTTATTGAGGAAACGTTTCGTCACACAGTAGCTTCATCAGTCCAATAAAGAAGAACGGTGGAAATAGAGGAAGAGTTTGGGGTAATCAGTCCCTCAGCCTGGAATCGATGTGTTCAGTCCATCAATCTTGAAGAACGTATAGCATATGGTAGGAGAAGTGGCTTATATACTGTAGTCAGGTGAGTGGAAGGTACCAGAGCCGGAGCTTGCCACCACCTGCAGCTCACAAGACTGTCATTCCCACGAGCCTCCCTGGGGTGGGGAAGATGGCAGACCAGAGGCCTAGCTTCTCCCTACGAGCCCCGTGAGGGCGGGGAAAGGGGCTAGGCCAGGGGACAGTTGGTCCCAGAAGATGAGAAGGTACTTGTACCTCCTCCCATGGGAGACATAGGTCTCAGATACTCCCACGACAGGGAGCCAAGGCCGGGTCACCATCTGGAAAAGACCCGGGCTGGGAGAATACCGGTGAATCAAGAAGAAGAAGAAGGTGAGTGGAAGCAGGAGGAGGCGGGATCACAGTGGATCCATCCACTAGTGTAAGTAGGTCTTGTCCATAAGTTGAACAAATGTTGAAAAATTCCTTGTATCAAGAGCTCATGCTGTTGCTTGGGCCAGTAAGCCTGCAACAGTGCGCCTTCCTTCAGCGGATGTGACTTGGACCAGCCTAGCATGGACCAGTAGGCCTGCTGCAGTGCTCCTTGTTTCTTATGTTATCATTGTAGCACCAAGCACAGGAAGACACATGAATGCTTCATTTTCTTCACACACGTTACTCACCGCATAACTCAAAATTTGTATTAATTCTACATTGGCAGTCAGTGTTGACAGCGTACACAAGCAAGACACAAACAACCCGCACGTAGAAGAGACGAACTTACGACGACGTTTCGGTCAGACTTGGACCATTTACAAAGTCACCATTCACAAAGTCGGACCGAAACGTCGTCGTAAGCTCCTCTCTTCTATGTGAGGGTTATTTGTGTATTGTTCCAGTCACGGTATTGTGCCTTTTTTTGTTATTTACAGAAGCAAGAATTACCCGGGAGGGTTTGTACCAGAGGTTACTGCATATCAAGTATTATATCAATGTATCAAGTCTTTACTGGAGGATTGTGTGACGACTGACGCTTTGTGAGGGATCAACTGCCTCTCTACCACTAGTTACTATACCTTACAAGAATTTGCTGAGGAACTCTCTCACCTCCCTCACTCCTCTCTCACCCCTCACTCCTCTCTCACCCCTCACCTCCCTCACTCTTCTCACACCTCACCGTCATCACACCTCACCTTCCTCACACCTCACCGTCCTCACATCTCACCTTCCTCACTCCTCACCTTCCTCAGTCCTCAAACTTCACCGTCCTCATACCTCACCTTCCTCAGTCCTCACACCTCACCATCCTCACACTTCACCGTCCTCATACCTCACCTTCCTCACTCCTCACACCTCACCTTCCTCATACCTCACCTTCCTCACACCTCACCATCCTCACACTTCACCGTCCTCATACCTCACCTTCCTCACACCTCACCTTCCTCATACCTCACCTTCCTCACACCTCACCTTCCTCAGTCCTCACACCTCACCGTCCTCACACTTCACCGTAATCACACCTCACCTTCCTCACACCTCACCGTCCTCACACCTCACCTTCCTCACATCTCACCGTCCTCACACCTTACCGTCCTCACACCTCACCGTCCTCACACCTCACCTTCCTCAGTCCTCACACCTCACCATCCTCACACCTCACCTTCCTCAGTCCTCACACCTCACCGTCCTCACACCTCACCTTCCTCAGTCCTCACACCTCACCGTCCTCACACCTCACCTTCCTCAGTCCTCACACCTCACCTTCCTCAGTCCTCACACCTCACCTTCCTCACACTTCACCGTAACCACACCTCACCTTCCTCACACCTCACCGTCCTCACACCTCACCTTCCTCAGTCCTCACACCTCACCTTCCTCACACTTCACCGTCCCACACCTCACCTTCCTCACACCTCACCGTCCTCACACCTCACCTTCCTCACACCTCACCGTCCTCACACCTCACCTTCCTCACACCTCACCTTTCTCACACTTCTCACCTTCAATTACCCGAGAACAATATTATCTTTCTACAATGTTGAAACTGTTTTTCCTAACATCTTCCTTAAATATTTTCTACAGACTGTAAATTAATATTTGTATTTTAGCATTTCAAACTGACTGTGACACTCATTGTATTATTGTGGCACTCATTGTATTATTGTGGTGCTCAGTGTATTATTGTGGCACTCATTGTATTACTGTGGTGCTCAGATTATTTTGTGGCACTCACTGTATTACTGTGGTGCTCAGTGTATTATTGTGGCACTCATTGTATTACTGTGGTGCTCAGTGTATTATTGTAGCACTCACTGTATTACTGTGGTGCTCAGTGTATTATTGTGGCACTATTACTGTGGCACTAAGTGTATTACAAAGTACAGTAACAATAATAATACAATGTTTTAATACAAACAACAGCTACTTGCAAGTGCTGCCACGCCCATCAATCACCTTGGAGGCATGTAATACATGCGTGCAACTGCTTTGTCTACTACGCAAAAAACACTCCACAAACTTCACTAAAAAAAAAAAAAAGTTTGTACATAATTGAAACGGCGTTATATAACTAAGGCGACATCGTTCAGATGCATAAAAATACTGTTATCCTCCTGCAAATTGTATTGAATTAGCTAAACTGCTTAACACTATGATCATTGAAACGTAATGATGTCATCTGAAACCAAGGAAATACAAAGCTGGGAGAACACATCAGTACAGAGGAACACAGGTTGCTTCTAACACAGAAGGCAAAGATCCTACTCACTGCTCTTATACATTCTATGAAATTATATAGCGTTAATAGAAACGTTTTATGAGCATTCGACACCCCAGATGGTAGTAACCATCTGGCCCAGGGAATGTATGAAGGAAAGAAAAGGATTTAGGAGTCAACACCACACCGAACATATCCCTGGGAGAGCACATAAACCGTACGACTTTCCCAGCTTATGCGAGACTAGCAAAGTCTCGCATGTCAGAAAATGGTCAGAAAAGAATCTTTTAGGAGTCTGTGCACAACGTTTGTCAGTCCCATCGTAGAATATGCTGCATTGCTGGGAGTCCCTGCAGCACCAGCTGGGAGTCCCTGCAGCACTAGTTGGGAGTCCCTGCAGCACTAGTTGGGAGTCCCTGCAGCACTAGTTGGGAGTCCCTGCAGCACTAGCTGGGAGTCCCTGCAGCACCAGCTGGGAGTCCCTGCAGCACCAGCTGGGAGTCCCTGCAGCACCAGCTGGGAGTCCCTGCAGCACTAGCTGGGAGTCCCGACCTGGTTAAGCATATTCAGAAGCTTGAAAGAGTGTTAAACTTACTAAGGAGATTATCCCAGAACTAAGAGAGGAACATTATAGGGGACAACAGTACCTGACGACCCTGGGAAAAGAAGACCACACGAGGGGAGACACAATAGTACCTGACGACCCTGGGAAAAGAAGACCACACGAGGGGAGACAAGAGTACCTGACGACCCTGGGAAGAGAAGACCACACAGACACAATAGTACCTGACGACCCTGGGAAAAGAAGACCACACGAGGGGAGGCACAACAGTACCTGACGAGCCTGGGAAAAGAAGACCACACGAGGAGAGGCACAACAGTACCTGACGATCCTGGGAATAGAAGACCACACGAGGGGAGACACAACAGTACTTGACGACCCTGGGAAGAGAAGACCACACGAGGGGAGACACAACAGTACCTGACGACCCTGGGAAGAGAAGACCACACGAAGAGGGAGACAACAGTACCTGACGACCCTGGGAAAAGAAGACCACACGAGGGGAGACACAACAGTACCTGACGACCCTGGGAAGAGAAGACCACACGAGGGGAGACCACAGTACCTGACGACCCTGGGAAGAGAAGATCACACGAGGGGAGACAACAGTACCTGACGACCCTGGGAAGAGAAGACCACTCGAGGGGAGACACAACAGTACCTGACGACCCTGAGAAGAGGGGACCACATGAAGGTACATAATTACGACGTATAAAATCCTCAGAAGAACTGATAAGGTCACCTTTACCTTTGATATACCTTTGAAAGGTTTTTCGAGTTTTCTTACTCCTGCTTGACCAATTATGCTGTTACTGCTGGCGTTCAACACTATGTACCCATCACAACCTGGTTGATCTGGCACTTGGTGGAGGTACATGTCTAATTTCCTTTTCAAAATGGTTTTATAATGTGAGGGGCCAGGTACAAGGGGACACCGAAGGAAGATAAAAACACAGATGAGTCAAAGAGATGTTAGGGAGTACTTCTTCAGCTTCAGGGCAATAGAGAAAGCTGAATTAAATGAATATGGGAGTGGTGGAGTCGAACTCAATATAAAGGTTCGAGAGCGGATATCGTAGGGCTTCGAGAGTGGATATCATAGGCTTCAAGAATGGATATCGTCGACTTCAAGAGAGGATAATGTAAGATTCAAGAACGAATATCGTAGGATTCAAGAGGTCAGAAGACAGGAGCCGGAACTCGACCGTTGCAAACAGAAATCTGTGAGTATACACACAGATTTAACAGTAGGTATGACACAACCCAAGAGATCACAACTACGTGTACCAAACCAGTGCATTACTTGTTAGTGTACTAAACCTGTGTGTACTAAACTGTATATACTAAACCTGTGTGTACTAACATGTGTGTTAAAACTGTGTGTATGTTAAACATGTGTGTACTAAACCCATATGTGTATTCAACTGTGTGTATACTAAACATGTATACACCCAAGGGTGTTTTTAACCATTTAGATGACCCAGTTAGCGAGGCTTGACCTCCTGGGTGCCAGCTGGACAGTGCCAGCGGCAGCGCCACGTGGCACTGTGCTCGCTTCTTTTGTCAGCACTGAGGTATCAAGTACACTAGTGAAGCTGTGTTATAGAGTAATACCACTACCGAGCACTAGTACTGCTATTCTACACCAACAAATACATTACTGATGCTGTAATATACCCCGACCAACTACTGTACTGCAGCTACAACAGACAGTACACTACTGAAGCTACAACAGACAGTACACTACTGCAGCTACAACAGACAGTATACTACTGAAGCTACAACAGACAGTATACTACTGGAGCTACAACAGACAGTACACTACTGAAGCTACAGCAGACAGTACACTACTGAAGCTACAACAGACAGTACACTACTGCAGCTACAACAGACAGTACACTACTGGAGCTACAACAGACAGTACACTACTGAAGCTACAACAGACAGTATACTACTGAAGCTACAACAGACAGTACACTACTGAAGCTACAACAGACAGTACACTACTGAAGCTACAACAGACAGTATACTACTGAGGCTACAGCAGACAGTACACTACTGAAGCTACAGCAGACAGTACACTACTGAAGCTACAACAGACAGTATACTACTGAGGCTACAACAGACAGTACACTACTGAGGCTACAGCAGACAGTACACTACTGAAGCTACAACAGACAGTATACTACTGAGGCTACAACAGACAGTATACTACTGAAGCTACAGCAGACAGTACACTACTGAAGCTACAACAGACAGTACACTACTGAAGCTACAACAGACAGTACACTACTGAAGCTACAACAGACAGTACACTACTGAAGCTACAGCAGACAGTACACTACTGAAGCTACAACAGACAGTACACTACTGAAGCTACAACAGACAGTACACTACTGAAGCTACAACAGACAGTACACTACTGAAGCTACAACAGACAGTACACTACTGAAGCTACAACAGACAGTACACTACTGAAGCTACAACAGACAGTACACTACTGAAGCTACAACAGACAGTACACTACTGAAGCTACAACAGACAGTACACTACTGAGCTACAACAGACAGTACACTACTGAAGCTACAACAGACAGTACACTACTGAAGCTACAACAGACAGTACACTACTGAAGCTACAACAGACAGTACACTACTGAAGCTACAACAGACAGTACACTACTGAAGCTACAACAGAAGTACACTACTGAAGCTACAGCAGACAGTACACTACTGAAGCTACACAGACAGTACACTACTGAAGCTACACAGACAGTACACTACTGAAGCTACAACAGACAGTTCACTACTGAAGCTACAACAGACAGTACACTACTGAAGCTACAGCAGACAGTACACTACTGAAGCTACAGCAGACAGTACACTACTGAAGCTACAACAGACAGTACACTACTGAAGCTACAACAGATAGTTCACTACTGAAGCTACAGCAGACAGTACACTACTGAAGCTACAACAGACAGTACACTACTGAAGCTACAGACAGTACACTACTGAAGCTACAACAGACAGTACACTACTGAAGCTACAACAGACAGTACACTACTGAAGCTACAACAGACAGTACACTACTGAAGCTACAACAGACAGTACACTACTGAAGCTACAGCAGACAGTACACTACTGGAACTATACATACACACACACTAATAATAATGATAATAATAATGATAATAATAATAATAATAACGAACACTGCCTAAATTCATTCATCAGAAGCAACTGCTTCTCACTTGACGCAACACATGACGCAGAGAGTAACAGCCAATGATGGACACTCAGGGTATCAACAGCGCTACGCAAGCAGTAGCCAATCAGAGACGGCCATGTTCACAGTTCTACCAATGGGAGGCCGCAGTGTTTCCATATCTCACAACCCACGAGAAGTGGCTCATCATCCACCACTCACAGGCGGCCGTGTTCAGAGGTCCACCAATGGGAATCTGCAGGTTTTCCCTGTGTCACAAACCACGCAGGGAGAGGCTCATCATCCACTAATCAGAGATGATCATGACAGAGTTCCACCAATGAGAAGAAGGCGGTGTTAACTCAAAGGCGCACCACCACCACACTTGCTACTGTTCACTTTACACACAATCAATGGTTAACCCACCAACCAAACTCTCCCCCACACACGCTACCTACCATAACCATGTACAACCACCAAACCACCAACCCAACCTTATCACCACCATCACTTATTCCCAACCACAACCACCACTTATTACCAACCACAACCTTTACCACCAGCACTAACACCAACCACTACTACCAACACCAGCTGAAGCTTATCACCAAGCATATTATCCAAGGAGCCCAATGGAAATAAATCACTGACTTTTTTGTGCTATCCTAGCTAATTTACACTATAATTGTACTTGTGTGTACCCGTGTCTAAATAAACTTACGTAACAAACCACGGAATAGGTGGGGTTAGAACCCATGGCTAGAGAATAGAAAAACACTATATGTGTAGACATACCTGGTTGGATGAATCTTATTATAACCAGTTTGCTTGAAATCGCATTATTACGAAAACTTTCTTACACCACCATGATCAACAGTCATTATCACCTGCAACCTTGCCACCACCACCACCATAAACCTTTACCACTACCACCACCACCACAACCATCAACCTCCACCACCACCACCATCAACCTCCACCACCACCACCACCACAACCATCAACCTCCACCACCACCACCACCACAACCATCAACCTCCCCACCACCACCACCACCACAACCATCAACCTCCACCACCACTACCACCGCCGCCGCGCCATCAGCAACTAATAACCCTCGACCATGTATTTATCACTGTATCACACGCATCTCAGGACACAATAAATCGCGCAGAAGCTCTGGCAATATTTCATCCATTCTGACGCGTCAGGGTCACCAACACCCCCACCTCAAATATTCATAACACTGTGACGCCAAACACAACTTATCACGGTCTAAATCGCTGTTTAAACGTTCAGTTTGTGGTCTGAAGCCATGGGAGAACTACCCATGGTCTGAAGCCACGGAGAGGAACTACCCATGGTCTGAAGCCACGGAGAGGAACTACCCATGGTCTGAAGCCACGGAAGGAACTACCCATGGTCTGAAGCCAGGAGACTACCCATGGTCTGAAGCCACGGAGACTACCCATGGTCTGAAGCCACGGAGAGGAACTACCCATGGTCTGAAGCCATGGAGAGGAACTACCCATGGTCTGAAGCCACGGAGACTACCCATGGTCTGAAGCCACGGAGAGGAACTACCCATGGTCTGAAGCCACGGAGAGGAACTACCCATGGTCTGAAGCCACGGAGACTACCCATGGTCTGAAGCCACGGAGACTACCCATGGTCTGAAGCCACGGAGACTAACTACCCATGGTCTGAAGCCACGGAGACTACCCATGGTCTGAAGCCACGGAGACTACCCATGGTCTGAAGCCACGGAGACTACCCATGGTCTGAAGCCACGGAGACTAACTACCCATGGTCTGAAGCCACGGAGACTAACTACCCATGGTCTGAAGCCACGGAGACTAACTACCCATGGTCTGAAGCCACGGAGACTAACTACCCATGGTCTAAAGCCACGGAGACTAACTACCCATGGTCTGAAGCCACGGAGACTAACTACCCATGGTCTGAAGCCACGGTGACTAACTACCCATGGTCTAAAGCCACGGAGACTAACTACCCATGGTCTGAAGCCACGGAGACTAACTACCCATGGTCTGAAGCCACGGAGACTAACTACCCATGGTCTAAAGCCACGGAGACTAACTACCCATGGTCTGAAGCCACGGAGACTAACTACCCATGATCTGAAGCCACGGTGAGGAACTACCCATGGTCTGAAGCCACGGAGAGGAACTACCCATGGTCTGAAGCCACGGAGAGGAACTACCCATGGTCTGAAGCCACGGAGACTAACTACCCATGGTCTGAAGCCACGGAGACTAACTACCCATGGTCTGAAGCCACGGAGACTAACTACCCATGGTCTGAAGCCACGGAGACTAACTACCCATGGTCTGAAGCCACGGAGACTAATTACCCATGGTCTGAAGCCACGGAGACTAACTACCCATGGTCTGAAGCCACGGAGACTAACTACCCATGAGATTGCTGAAGCCACGGAGACTAATTACCCATGGTCTGAAGCCACGGAGACTAACTACCCATGGTCTGAAGCCACGGAGACTAACTACCCATGGTCTGAAGCCACGGAGACTAACTACCCAGTGGTTTGAACAAATCTCCGTGTACTAAGTGACCTATACATCAGGGGTCCACAAACTTCAGCGACACCTTCAAGAAGCCTCAAATTGTTCACCGACCCCCAACAATTTATTATATGAAAATAATTTAATACACTGTACTTTAACCTATATTACTACGAATAATAATAATAATAATAATAATAATAATAATAATAATAATAATAATGGGTGTTACAATGTTGAATTTATAGTAAATGCACAGCAATCACTTCTTTTTCTCCACTGTATAATTTGTACATGTACTTGTAGAAATAAAGATTATTATTATTATTATTATTAATATGTACCTGTAGAAATAAAGATTATTATTATTATTAATATGTACTTGTAGAAATAAAGATTATTATTATTATTATTAATATGTACTTGTAGAAATAAAGATTATTATTATTATTATTATTAATATGTACTTGTAGAAATAAAGATTATTATTATTATTATTATTATTATTATTATTAATATGTACTTGTAGAAATAAAGACCCTTCGATAGTCCTGTTGTCCCTTAGGGGTCGATATTGACCACTTTGGGGAACAGTGTTTTGCACTTATACTGACGCTAAGTAACCAATACACTTATACTGATGCTAAGTAACCTATACACTTATACTGACGATATTAAGTGACCTATACACTTATACTGACGATATTAAGTAACCTATTCACTTATACTGACGATATTAAGTGATCTACACACTTATACTGACGATATTAAGTAACCTATACACTTACCTGATGCTCCTAAATAACCTATACACTTATACTGACGATACTAAGTTACCTATACACTTATACTGACGATACTAAGTTACCTATACACTTATACTGACGCTCCTAAGTGACCAATACTTATACTGATGCTCCTAAATAACCTATACACTTATACTGACGCTCCTAAGTGACCTATACACTTATACTAACGCTCCTAAGTGACCTATACACTTATACTGACGATACTAAGTGACCTATACATTTATACTGACGATACTAAGTGACCTATACACTTATACTGACGCTCCTAAGTGACCAATACTTATACTGATGCTCCTAAATAACCTATACACTTATACTGACGCTCCTAAGTGACCTATACACTTATACTGACGCTCCTAAGTGACCTATACACTTATACTGACGATACTAAGTGACCTATACGGTTACACTGACGATACTAAGTGACCTATACACTTATACTGACGATACTAAGTGACCTATACACTTATACTGACGCTCCTAAGTGACCAATACTTATACTGATGCTCCTAAATAACCTATACACTTATACTGACGCTCCTAAGTGACCTATACACTTATACTGACGCTCCTAAGTGACCTATACACTTATACTGACGCTCCTAAGTGACCTATACACTTATACTGACGCTCCTAAGTGACCTATACACTTATACTGACGCTCCTAAGTGACCTATACACTTATACTGACGCTCCTAAGTGACCTATACACTTATACTGACGCTCCTAAGTGTCCTATACGGTTACACTGACGATCTTAAGTTTCCTAAATGACCCACCTAAGTGTCCTATACATTTACATTGACGCTCAACTTATCACGGTGATAATGTACTTGAGGAGAGGTAATTATATTTGATCCAAGGAAGGGGAGGCTAGCTCCGAGTAATTAGATCAAGAGCCCTTCACGAGTATCAAGGCATTCCATTAAAAGAGTTTGTGCTATACACACTGTACCTACAGTGCTTACCTTGTGGGTGGGACTGGGGAAGGAGGGCAGGGGAATGGGGCAGGGGAAGGAGGCAGGGGAATGAGGGGGTTGAGGAATTTGGAGTGCTGGGGACAGGAAGTCGTTCAAAGCTCTATATGAGCAAGACTTTACATTCAACGCTCTATGTGACGAATGTCATGTTTTACGCTCTATATAACCACAAACTTCTATTGAGACCTCTATACACAACAACACACACACACACACACACACTATGACTCGACCCCTGCAACCACAACTAGGTGATTACAACTAGGTGAGTACACACACACACACACATGGCCAGAGACTACAAACCTCAATCAAGGAAAAAGATCTTGGGGTGAGTATAACACCAGGCACATCTCCTGAGGCGCACATCAACCAAATAACTGCTGCAGCATACGGGCGCCTAGCAAACCTAAGAACAGCATTCCGACATCTTAATAAAGAATCGTTCAGGACCCTGTACACTGTGTACGTTAGGCCCATACTGGAGTATGCAGCACCAGTTTGGAACCCACACCTAGCCAAGCACGTAAAGAAACTAGAGAAAGTGCAAAGGTTTGCAACAAGACTAGTCCCGGAGCTAAGGGGTATGTCCTACGAGGAGAGGTTAAGGGAAATCGACCTGACGACACTGGAGGACAGGAGAGATAGGGGGGACATGATAACGACATATAAAATACTGGAAAGAATTGACAAGGTTGACAGAGACAGAATGTTCCAGAGATGGGACACAGCAACAAGGGGACACAGTTGGAAGTTGAAGACTCAGATGAATCACAGGGATGTTAGGAAGTATTTCTTCAGTCACAGAGTGGTCGGGAAGTGGAATAGTTTGGGAAGCGATGTAGTGGAGGCAGGTTCCATACATAGCTTTAAGAAGAGGAATGATAAAGTTCATGGTGCAGGGAGAGTGACCCAGTAGCGACCAGTGAAGAGGCGGTGCCAGGAGCTATGTCTCGACCCCTGCAACCACAACTAGGTGAGTACATACACAGAGAAATCGACTGGGAGAACCTGGAGCCACATGGGGGCCCAGAAACGTGGAGGTCTAAGATGATGGAGGTGGTACTGGAAAACCTCATGTACCAGACACTACCAGAGAGAGAGAGGATGAGCCAGCAAGACTGGACCTAGTATTCAACTTGAGTAGTGCAGATATTGAGGACATCACATATGAAAGACCCCTTGGAGCCAGTGACCACGTGGTTCTGAGCGGGGCCAGGAGCTGTGACTCAACCCCTGCAACCACAACTACGGGAGTACAACTAGGTGAGCACACACACACACACACAGTCATAGAGTTGTCAGGAAGTGGAACAATCTGGAGAGTGATGTAGTGAAGGCAGGATCCATACATAGCTTTAAGAAGAGTTACGATAAAGCTATTGGAGCAGGAAGAGTGTACCCAGCAGCGACCAGCCAAGAGGCGGGGCCAGGAGCTATGAATTAACCCCTGCAACCACAAACAGGTGAGTACAAATAGACGAGTACACACACAACACTGGAAGACAAATGTAGTCCCAATATTCAGGAATGGAGACAGACAGGAAGCGTTGAACTACAAACCAGTTTCTTTGACATACCATACCTGGAGGGTATTAAGGAGGTCAATGCCCCCGGTTCATGAACAGGCCTCGCGGTGGATCAGGGCCTGATCAACAAGGCTGTTACTGCTGTCCGCATGCAAACCGACGTATGAACTACATCTCGGCTGACCAACTACTGACTTTAGGTCTGTCCAGCTCCCTCTTGAAGACAGCCAGGGGTCTACTGGTAATCTCCTTTATGTATGCTGGGAGGCAGCTGAACAGTCTTGGGCCCCCTGACACTTATTGTGTTTTCTCTTAGCGTACTCATGGCACCATGCAAGGTAATGGAAAAGACTGTCAGAGGCAGAATGGTAGAACACTTGGAGACACGTAGTTTCATAAACAATAACCAGTATGAGTTTAAAGACGGTAAATTCTGTGACACAGCAACACAAGTGAGACGAGAGTGACGGATGGATGAATTACATTTTCTTAGACTGCAAGAAGGCATTTGATACAGTATCTCACAAGAGACTGGGCCAAAAACAAGAAGAGCAGGCATAAGTAACAGGTAATGTACTCCGGTGGATCCAACACATGTCAGAATGGGGAAGGATCAGTATTAGGATCAGTATTGTTTCTGGTTCATGTGAAAGACGTGCAAGATAGGATCGAGACAGACGTATCCTTGTTTGCTGATGATGTAAAACTAATAAGGAGAATAATAACAGACGAGGGCAAGGAAAGGTGAAAAACTGCAAGATTACTCAAATAAGTTGTTGCTTGAATTCAACCTCAGCAAATGCAAAGTTATGAAAACTGAAAAAGGATCAAGAAAACCAGACACGGAGTATAAACTCGGCGAACAAACGCTGCAGACCTCACTCTAACAGAAAGAATTAAAGATAAGCAGAATGGCTTGGTATATCGCCAGAAGCTCATATCAACCCAATAATCTCTGCAGCCAATGCTCGTCTGGTAAATCTTAACAATAAGTCACTCCCGGCCCTGGAGCATCTAGCACCAGCATGGAACCCACACCTGAAAAATGAAGCTACGAAACCGGAGAAAATGCAGAGGTATACAACAAGACTAGTTCCTGAGTTAAGTGGATGACGGGCGACCGATAGTTACACAGCAGGTGATGATTCTGTGCTCCCTTACACTAACAATAATGAGATAAAACAGAAAAAGAGGCCAAACATGAAGGACACAGGAAGAACACTTGAAGGACACATGAAGGACACTTGAAGGACACATGAAGGACACAGGAAGAATACTTGAAGGACACATGAAGGACACTTGAGGACACATGAAGGACACTTGAAGGACAAATGAAGAACACTTGAAGGAAACATGAAGAATACATGGACACATGAACACAAGGACACATGAAGAACACAAGGACACATGAAGAATACATGAAGGACACAGGAAGAATACATGAAGGAAGACACATGAAGGAGGACACAGGAAGGACACAGGAAGCCAACATATACAACAAACAAATGAGAGGGCAAGTGGTGAAGGCTGGAATCACGGGGAAGATATTAAGCAAACATGGGACAGAGAAGCCAGAAAGGAAGAGACTAGGGAATGAATGAGATAATCAAGGTGATTAGAGGGAGGAAGGGAATAGCGGGATCCTGAGAGAGTAGATGAAGGTAATTACCGAGGTGGCAGGGAGGACAGAGAAGAACCTGGTGCTACAGAAGAACCAAGAACTGGAATTGGGAAGGGGAAGAGGTTATTGGACTCGGGAAGGGGCTGTTCGACTGGGGAAGGGATTGTTGGACTGGGGAAGGGAGTGTTGGACTGGGGAAGGGAGTGTTGGACTGGGGAAGGAAGTGTTGGACTGGGGAAGAGTGTTGGACTGGGGAAGAGAGTGTTGGACTGGGGAAGGGAGTGTTGGACTGGGGAAGGAAGTGTTGGACTGGGGAAGAGAGTGTTGGACTGGGGAAGAGAGTGTTGCACTGGGGAAGGGAGTGTTGGACTGGGGAAGAAGTGTTGGACTGGGGAAGAGAGTGTTGGACTGGGGAAGAGAGTGTTGGACTGGGGAAGAGAGTGTTGCACTGGGGAAGGGAGTGTTGGACTAGGGAAGGAGTGTTGGACTGGGAAGGGAGTGTTGACTGGGGAAGAAGTGTTGGACTGGGGAAGAGAGTGTTGGACTGGGGAAGAGAGTGTTGGACTGGGGAAGAGAGTGTTGCACTGGGGAAGGAGTGTGGACTAGGGAAGGGAGTGTTGGACTGGGGAAGAGAGTGTTGGACTGGGAAGAGAAGTTGTCACTGGGGAAGGGAGTTGGACTGGGGAAAGAGTGTTGACTGGGGAAGGAGAGGTTGGACTGGGAAGGAAGTGTTGGACTGGGGAGAGAGTGTTGGACTGGGGAAGAGAGTGTTGGACTGGGGAAGGAGTGTTGGACTGGGGAAAGGAGTGTTGACTGGGGAAGAGAGTGTTGACTGGGGAAGAGAGTGTTGACTGGGGAAGGAAGTGTTGGACTAGGGAAGGAGTGTTGGACTGGGGAAGGGAGTGTTGGACTGGGGAAGGAAGTGTTGGACTGGGGAAGAGTGTTGGACTGGGAAGAGAGTGTTGGACTGGGGAAGGAAGTGTTGGACTGGGGAAGGGAGTGTTGGACTGGGAAGAGAGTGTTGGACTGGGAAGGAAGTGTTGACTGGGGAAGGAGTGTGGACTGGGGAAGAGAGTGTTGGACTGGGGAAGAGAGTGTTGACTGGGGAAGGGAGTGTTGGACTGGGGAAGAGTGTTGGACTGGGGAAGAGAGTGTTGGACTGGGAAGGAGTGTTGACTGGGGAAGGAAGTGTTGGACTGGGAAGAGAGTGTTGGACTGGGGAAAGGTCACTAGGAGTGTTGGACTGGGAAGAGTGTTGGACTGGGAAGAGTGTTGGACTGGTAAGACACGCCACCAGAAGATAAATTGAAAAGTAATGGACATGACACGAGAATATTGGAAAAATACGTAAATAATGGAATAAAATACCGACAAGTTGACGAGTATGATAACGGGAAACGGGTGGGTATCTTCACTGCTTAAACCTTCCACCTACACAGTAGACTTCTTCAGTCAAATACAAGGCAGCATGTGTAGTGAATGAAATAATAATCATCACCACTGGAAGTGTTGAAGAGAGGAATGACAAACCACAAGACACCAAAAAAAAAGAGAGTAAGGAAAGAGAGAAAGAGGAAGAGAGGGAGACAGAGAAGAGAGAGAGGGAGGATGACGCAAACAATGAGTAGAAGATAGATGCAATAAAAACATGGAGGAGACGAACACACTAGAGGGAATGAAGAAGCAAGTATATTTCAACAGAAGTGATACAGTGGTGACCAACTATCATCACCACTGGTGATCACTATCATCTCACACTGGTAACACCACTGATGCACATATCATCTCACCACTGGTAACACCACTGGTGACACACTATCATCTTTACACTGGTAACACCACTGTAGACCACACTATCATCTCACCACTGGTGACCACACTATCACCTCACCACTGGTGATCACTATCATCTCACCACTGGTAACACCACTGGTGACCACACTATCATCTCACCACTGGTAACACCACTGGTGACCACACTATCATCTCACCACTGGTAACACCACTGGTGACCACACTATCATCTCACCACTGGTGACCACACTATCACCTCACCACTGGTGATCACTATCATCTCACCACTGGTAACACCACTGGTGACACACTATCATCTCACCACTGGTAAAACACCACTGGTGACCACACTATCACTTCACCACTGGTGATCACTATCATCTCACCACTGGTAACACCACAACTTGTAATACCACCACTGGTGATCACTATCACCTCACCACTGGTGATCACTATCACCTCACCACTGGTGATCACTATCACCTCACCACTGGTAACACCACCACTGTTTATACCATTGGTAACCACAATGCTAAACTATCATCTCACCACTGGTAACCACACTATCATCTCACCACTGGTAACACCACTGGTGACCACCCTATCATCTCACCACTGGTAACACCACTGGTGACCACACTATCATCTCACCACTGGTGACCACACTATCATCTCACCACTGGTAACACCACTGGTGACCACACTATCATCTCACCACTGGTAACACCACTGGTGACCACACTATCATCTCACTACTGGTAACACCACTGGTAACCACACTATCATCTCACCACTGGTGAACACACTATCATCTCACCACTGGTAACACCACTGGTGAACACACTATCATCTCACCACTGATAACACCACTGGTGACCACACTATCATCTCACCACTGGTAACACCACTGGTGCACACTATCATCTCACCACTGGTAACACCACTGGTGACCACACTATCATCTCACCACTGGTGACCACACTATCATCTCACCACTGGTGACCACACTATCATCTCACCACTGGTGACCACACTATCATCTCACCACTTGTAACACCACTGGTGAACACACTATCATCTCACCACTGGTAACACCACTGGTGACCACACTATCATCTCACCACTGGTTACACCACTGGTGACCACACTATCATCTCACCACTGGTAACACCACAACTTGTAATACCACCACTGGTGATCACTATCACCTCACCACTGGTAACACCACCACTGTTTATACCATTGGTAACCACAATGCTAAACTATCATCTCACCACTGGTGACCACACTGGTGACCACACTATCATCTCACCACTGGTAACACCACTGGTGACCACACTATCATCTCACCACTGGTAACACCACTGGTGACCACACTATCATCTCACCACTGGTGACCACACTGGTGACCACACTATCATCTCACCACTGGTTACACCACTGGTGACCACACTATCATCTCACCACTGGTAACACCACTGGTGACCACACTATCATCTCACCACTGGTGACCACACTATCATCTCACCACTGGTAACACCACTGGTGAACACACTATCATCTCACCACTGGTAACACCACTGGTGACACACTATCATCTCACCACTAACCACTGGTGACCACACTATCATCTCACCACTGGTGACACACTATCATCGGTGACCACACTATCATCTCACCACTGGTGACCACACTCATCCACCACTGAACACCACTGGTGACACACTATCATCTCACCACTGGTAACACCACTGGTGACCACACTATCATCTCACCACTGGTGACCACACTATCATCTCACCACTGGTAACACCACTGGTGACCACACTATCATCTCACCACTGGTAACACCACTGGTGACCACACTATCATCTCACCACTGGTAACACCACTGGTGACCACACTATCATCTCACCACTGGTAACACCACTGGTGACCACACTATCATCTCACCACTGGTAACACCACTGGTGACCACACTATCATCTCACCACTGGTGACCACACTATCATCTCACCACTGGTAACACCACTGGTGACCACACTATCATCTCACCACTGGTAACACCACTGGTGACCACACTATCATCTCACCACTGGTAACACCACTGGTGACCACACTATCATCTCACCACTGGTAACACCACTGGTGACCACACTATCATCTCACCACTGGTAACACCACTGGTGACCACACTATCATCTCACCACTGGTAACACCACTGGTGACCACACTATCATCTCACCACTGCCCTATAATCAAATTAAGACACTATTCAACCTCCAGACTCCTCGACAAGGAGTCATGCATTTATTTACCCTCTCAACCTTTCCCCCAGAGGCGCATCCCAGGAGCCGAGTGGCACGCTACCTACGCTCTTACATAAGAACGCTTCAAGGGCGATTATCCCTGGGTGAGGAGAGAGGCGGATGACGCCCTCACGCCCACAAGACTGCCTTCCGCTACGGAGAAATCTCAAGCCACGGGAATTCAGTCTTAAATGACTGGAATGACTTACTCTATGTAAACCATCTGCAGCACGATCCAACCCCCTTCACGCACAATCCAACCCCCTTCACGCACAATCCAACCCCTTCACTCCTCCATCTCTTTTCCGTGTGAAAAAACATGTAGTATTCCAATATAATGCCCCTTTCAAGGATTAGTAGGGGGGGAGTGCCTTGATGCTGGAGAAGAGATCTTGATCTATGGCACTGGAGTGACCATCACTTCCTCTGTCTTACTGTTCCCCCTCGGCCCGGTCCCACAGCAGGCCTCCTGGTAGATATGATTAGTCAGGCTGTTAGTGTTGGCCAAAGGCAGTCCAGCGTAGGTAGGCACCACAGCCCGGCTGATCAGGAACTAACTTACTGAATTTATCCAGATCTATTTTAAAGACAGCTAGAGATGTACATGTGTACATGTACATCTGCGTCATGTATATTTAACGCTGAATATAACGTTACAAACTATTTTCTTGACTACGTTAGGTTAGATTAGGTCACGTTACGTTGGTTAGCTTTTGTTAGCTTGCACAAACCCATAGAAACATACATTTAACATAAACATATTAAATAACAATAAGTGGTGGCTGAGCAACAGCAGACAAGGTAGACACATTACGACTACCAGTGGTGAAGCAAGAACACCTCTATACAGTGTAACACCACCAGTGGTGAAGCAAGAACACCTCTGTACAGTGTAACACCACCAGTGGTGAAGCAAGAACACCTCTGTACAGTGTAACACCACCAGTGGTGAAGCAAGAACACCTCTGTACAGTGTAACAGTACCAGTGGTGAAGCAAGAACACATCTGTACAGTGTAACAGCACCAGTGGTGAAGCAAGAACACATCTGTACAGTGTAACAGCACCAGTGGTGAAGCAAGAACACCTCTGTACAGTATAACAGTACCAGTGGTGAAGCAAGAACACCTCTGTACAGTGTAACACCACCAGTGGTGAAGCAAGAACACCTCTGTACAGTGTAACACCACCAGTGGTGAAGCAAGAACACATCTGTACAGTGTAACAGCACCAGTGGTGAAGCAAGAACACCTCTGTACAGTGTAACACCACCAGTGGTGAAGCAAGAACACCTCTGTACAGTGTAACACCACCAGTGGTGAAGCAAGAACACCTCTGTACAGTGTAACACCACCAGTGGTGAAGCAAGAACACCTCTGTACAGTGTAACACCATCAGTGGTGAAGCAAGAACACCTCTGTACAGTGTAACACCATCAGTGGTGAAGCAGGAACACTTCTGTACAGTGTAACAGTACCAGGGGTGAAGCAAGAACACTTCTGTACAGTGTAACAGTACCAGTGGTGAAGCAAGAACACCTCTGTACAGTGTAACACCACCAGTGGTGAAGCAAGAACACCTCTGTACAGTGTAACACCACCAGTGGTGAAGCAAGAACACCTCTGTACAGTGTAACACCACCAGTGGTGAAGCAAGAACACCTCTGTACAGTGTAACAGTACCAGTGGTGAAGCAAGAACACATCTGTACAGTGTAACACCACCAGTGGTGAAGCAAGAACACCTCTGTACAGTGTAACAGTACCAGTGGTGAAGCAAGAACACATCTGTACAGTGTAACAGCACCAGTGGTGAAGCAAGAACACATCTGTACAGTGTAACAGCACCAGTGGTGAAGCAAGAACACCTCTGTACAGTATAACAGTACCAGTGGTGAAGCAAGAACACCTCTGTACAGTGTAACACCACCAGTGGTGAAGCAAGAACACCTCTGTACAGTGTAACACCACCAGTAGTGAAGCAAGAACACCTCTGTACAGTGTAACACCACCAGTGGTGAAGCAAGAACACTTCTGTACAGTGTAAGAGCACCATTGGTGAAGCAAGAACACCTCTGTACAGTGTAACGCCACCAGTGGTGAAGCAAGAACACCTCTGTACAGTGTAACACCACCAGTGGTGAAGCAAGAACACCTCTGTACAGTGTAACACCACCAGTGGTGAAGCAAGAACACCTCTGTACAGTGTAACACCATCAGTGGTGAAGCAAGAACACCTCTGTACAGTGTAACACCATCAGTGGTGAAGCAGGAACACTTCTGTACAGTGTAACAGTACCAGGGGTGAAGCAAGAACACTTCTGTACAGTGTAACAGTACCAGTGGTGAAGCAAGAACACCTCTGTACAGTGTAACAGCACCAGTGGTGAAGCAAGAACACTTCTGTACAGTGTAACACCACCAGTGGTGGAACAAGGAACAATTCTGTACAGTGTACAGTGTAACAGTACCAGTGGTAAAACAAGAACACTTCTGTAAAGTGTAACACCACCAGTGGTGGAGCAAGAACACTTCTGTATAGTGTACACTGAAGCAGTATCAGTGGTGGAGCAAGTATCACTTGTGTACAGTGTAACAGCACCAGTGGTGAAGCAAGAACACTTCTGTATAGTGTACACTGTAGCAGTATCAGTGGTGGAGCAAGGATCACTTGTGTACAGTGTAACAGCACCAGTGGTGAAGCAAGAACACTTCTGTATAGTGTACACTGTAGCAGTATCAGTGGTGGAGCAAGGATCACTTGTGTACAGTGTAGCAGCAGGCTGCCTTCTGCACACTGACATCCCTCGCTTCGTCATGATAACAAGGGTCAACTCTCCGTCATCCTCTTCCCCTCACGACTGTTTATATGTCAAATTCAGCTTCGTAGCTTAGCTGTGTCATGCGTGTGACTGGTATCAAGGGTTCTACCCTCGCAGCTGGGCTTGAGGCCAGACTCTCTTGTTTGATAAATCTCTCCTCTTCCACCTTCAACACTAACCACTCGCCTCCACTAAAGGAACTTGAAAGCTCTCACTGATGCAGCATTTGCAGCGGGTGTCACAAGAGTGATAACGGCGTCAAGGTAGAAACGAGAAGAGCTCAACCAATGGTACTCAAAGACCATCATGGCGTCAATGGCAGGTAACACACTCTTGACACATAATGAGGCCCTTCTATCAATGAAGGGCGTCTGGAGGATCTTACATTCAATGGTGATAAAAATGCGCCTCTTGTTTTCTTTTGGCAAAGGTGCTCGAGTGTACCTCAACTCCTCCTTCAGCTGTTTCTATGAACCTGTTCAAGAAAGCCAAGATTCCTCCTTCAGCTGTTTCCAAGAACCGGAACAAGAGTAGAAGTTTTCAGGAGACTAGATCACCACCTCAGCCAAGTGTCAGATCAACCAGGTTGTGATGGCTATCTGGGCCAGCGGCCCGCCAACAGCAAAAGCCTGGCAATCAAAAGAAATGTCTGGCCCCAGGCCGGGATGCAAAGACAGAAAAACTCTCGAAACCTGTCACAGATATATCACAGATAAGTTGTTCTAGACAGCCAGAGAAGGATTGAGGGAAAGGTGAAAGCATTATTCTCAGAAAAGTAAGAAAGCAGCCAGCGTAATTCCTTTGAGATTCCCGCCACAGCTGAGCACCCACTCCCAAGGTTCTATGAAAAAAAGGATAAACATTCAAAGCCAGATAAGATTGATGAGAGGTAATCCTAAGGGGGAAAAAGAGGTTACGAGTGTTAGTCATAAGTCACACCAGGGTCTGGGTGTAAGTCACACCAGGGTCTGGGTGTAAGTCACACCAGGGTCTGGGTGTAAGTCACACCAGGGTCTGGGTGTAAGTCACACCAGGAACTGAATGTAATACTGTAAGACCAGGGACAGGGTGTAAGTCACATCAGAAACTGAATGTAATACTGTAAGATCAGGGACAGGGTGTAAGTCTCACCAGGAATTGAATGTAATATTGTAATACCAGGGACAGGGTGTAAGTCACATCAGGAACTGAATGTAATGTTGAAAGACCAGGGACAGGGTGTAAGTCACACTACGCTCACACTTTACAGTCTTTGTTCTCTACAAGTTGCTGCACCAAGGTGACATATACAGGTAACCTCAACAATCCTGGCCGCCACCCTCTCCAATATTTAATTTCCGCCCTACCTACCATGAACATATGTTTCATGTTATGCAACCCTATTGTAACGCTGTACTGATTCACTACTGTAACGCTGTACTGATTCACTACTGTAATGCTGTACTGATTCACTACTGTAATACTGCACTGATTCACTACTGTAATACTGCACTGATTCCCTATTGTAATACTGCACTGATTCACTACTGTAATATGTACTGCACTGATTCACTATTGTAATACTGTATTAATTCACTATCGCAATGGTGTGCAGATTCACTATACATTAACACACTTCTTCCATTGAACTCCTCCTCTAAATGGTTCACTTACATATTCCTGGCAGCGCGCAGCAATGTTCCAATGTTGTCTCATTCCCTGCTGTCTTAACCTCAGATGATACCCACCCGGTCACAGACTGGGCCGCGGGGGCGTTGATCCCAGAAATCCTCTCCAGGTATACTTATACTGAAAGCCTCAACATTATTAATAGTGATGTTTGTAGAGAAGGGGTTGCCAACCTTCTTGTTCCTCGGTTACGCTTGGGAATTCTGACAGGTTTCCCTGTGCCCCTATTATTATTATTATTATAATAAAAAAGAAGCGCTAAACCACAGGGGTTATACAGCCCTGTGCCCCTAAAAATTAAGGATCCAATGAGTTTATTTTAATTTATTATGAAATTTGTATGTGTAGAGATTATATAAGGATTTTATACTATTGATAACATCGATAACTGGAACTTAGTGAATTTATATAGTAGGTTAACTAGCTGGCTGCTCTCTTTATCACCTGATTTGTAATAAGGGTGTTCTACATTGGTTATTTTCAACATTACTCATGGTGTACACTGCTATACAGTGTACACTGTACACCTTGGTTATACTCTCAGACCGTTATGTACCCCTTGAGAAGTACAAAAGTACCCCCGGGGTACACGTACCCCTGGTTGGGAGCTCCCATTCCTAGAGTCTAAACAGGATCAGGTGAACACTCAATCTGAAAATACGAATGAGTCAATTTTTGTTTTTCTTCACCTCAGTGGTCAACTAATTCAACTAACTGACGATAGTCACTCCTGAACTCTAACACCCTTGACGGGTAACTGCAGTAAGTGCTGATCCACCAGCATCACTTTTAAGATCAAGTGATCCATCGGTGAACATCTGGCCACCACTTTCTATGCTGATAATGACTTCAGTATTCACTCACTCATTATACTTATAAATATATATGACTTTCGCATTTTGGTTTAGGTTATCTTTACTACAATCTCCCTTTCCTCTCAGGGAGGTTATCATTACCATGTGCTCACTTTCCTCTCAGGGAGGTTATCATTACCATGTTCTCACTTTCCTCTCAGGAAGGTTATCATTGCAACACTCTCACTTTCCTCTCAGGGAGGTTATCATTGCAACAACACACTTTCCTCTCAGGGAGGTTATCATCGCAACAACTCACTTTCCTCTCAGGGAGGTTATCATTGCATCAATCTCACTTTCCTCTCAGGGAGGTTATCATTGCAACAACTCACTTTCCTCTCAGGGAGGTTATCATTGAAACAATCTCACTTCCAGGGAGGTTATCATTGCAATACTCTCACTTTCCTCTCAGGGAGGTTATCATTGCAACAACACACTTTCCTCTCAGGGAGGTTATCATTGCAACAATCTCACTTTCCTCTCAGGGAGGTTATCATTGCAACAATCTCACTTTCCTCTCAGGGAGGTTATCATTGCAATACTCTCACTTTCCTCTCAGGGAGGTTATCATTGCAACAACACACTTTCCTGTCAGGGAGGTTATCACTGCAACAACTCACTTTCCTCTCAGGGAGGTTATCATTGCAACAACACACTTTCCTCTCAGGGAGGTTATCATTGCAACAATCTCACTTTCCTCTCAGGAAGGTTATCATTGCAACAATCTCGCTTTCCTTTCAGGGAGGTTATCATTGCAACAATCTCACTTCCCTCTCAGGGAGGACTTAGGTTCACTTTCTTCCCGCTATGAACTAGGTCTTAATTGAGTTACTAATAAGTGAATTCCCTGATGCTATCCATAATCTACTTCAATTATAATAGCTGGATCACCAATGTTGTTTACACTGCTTCTTAACATTCTCATGGTGATAATAGGTAACTATAGTACTCTATCAAATAGGTAACTATAGTACTCTATCAAATAGGTAAGTACAGTACTCTATCAAATAGGTAAGTATAGTACTCTATCAAATAGGTAAGTACAGTACTCTATCAAATAGGTAAGTACAGTACTCTATCAAATAGGTAAGTACAGTACTCTATCAAATAGGTAAGTACAGTACTCTATCAAATAGGTAAGTACAGTACTCTATCAAATAGGTAAGTACAGTACTATCAAATAGGTAAGTACAGTACTCTATCAAATAGGTAAGTACAGTACTCTATCAAATAGGTAAGTACAGTACTCTATCAAATAGGTAAGTACAGTACTCTATCAAATAGGTAAGTACAGTACTCTATCAAATAGGTAAGTACAGTACTCTATCAAATAGGTAAGTACAGTACTCTATCAAATAGGTAAGTACAGTACTCTATCAAATAGGTAAGTACAGTACTCTATCAATAGGTAGGTACAGTACTCTATCAAATAGGTAAGTACAGTACTCTATCAAATAGGTAAGTACAGTACTCTATCAAATAGGTAAGTATAGTACTCTATCAAATAGGTAACTATAGTACTCTATCAAATAGGTAAGTACAGTACTCTATCAAATAGGTAAGTATAGTACTCTATCAAAGATAGACGGTAAGTTATCCTTAAATCTTAGCTTAAAATTTTTGGCAGTTCGAGGATAGTTCAGAAGTACTGTAATATTTGATTGTGAATCTGCTCAAGTTTCTTCAATGTTGGTTTAGCAAGTCAAGAGTACAGTAGCCGAGGAGACTGTAACACTACAGTGCCATAACACTGCTGTCACAGTATACGTTATTAATGTACTTGCACTTATGGAACCATAAGTGATATCAATGTACTCAAGTCTTACACACAAACTCAAAATTCACACTCATACTCACACACACACACACACACACACACACACACACACACACACACACACACACACACACACACATCCATACACACAACACACACACACACACACACACACACACACACACACACACACACACCACACACACCACTACACACACACACAAACACACACACCACACACACACACACCACACACACACACACACACACACACACACCACACACACCACATACACACACACACACACACACACCACACACACATACACATACACACAACTACCATCATTAGTGAGCGAGGGTTGAAGTGACTTCGCCGACACTTTTATGAAGACGAGACTAAGTAGAGAAATTACACTCAATTGTCCAGATGCTTCTCCACTCTCACTCTACTAACTTTCTTATAAACAACCCCCTTACCTTGCCTTAACACTCCCTTACCCTGCCTTAACACTTTAACCTGCCTTAAACTCCCCTTACCTTGCCTTAACACTCCTTACCCTGCCTTAACACTCCCTTACCCTGCCATAACACTCCTTACCCTGCCTTAACACTCCCTTATCCTGCCATAACACTCCCTTATCCTGCCATAACACTCCCCTTACCCTGCCTTAACACTCCCTTACCCTGCCATAACACTCCCCCTTACCTTGCCTTAACACTCACCCTTACCCTGCCTTAACACTCCCCCTTACCCTGCCTTAACACTCCCCCTTACCCTGCCTTAACACTCCCCCTTACCCTGCCTTAACACTCCCCCTTACCCTGCCATAACACTCCCCTTACCCTGCCTTAACATTCCCCTACCCTGCCTTAACACTCCCTTACCCTGCCTTAACACTCCCTTACCCTGCCATAACACTCCCCTTACCCTGCCTTAACACTCCCCTTACCCTGCCTTAACACTCCCTTACCCTGCCATAACACTCCCTACCTGCCTTAACACTCCCTTACCTTGCCTTAACACTCCCTTCCCTGCCATAACACTTCCCTTACCCTGCCTTAACACTCCCTACCCTGCCATAACACTCCCTTACCCTGCCTTAACACTCCCTTACTCTGCTTAACACTCCCCTTACCCTGGTTTAACACTCCCCTTACCCTGCCTTAACACTCCCCTACCCTGCCATAACACTCCCCTTACCCTGCCATAACACTCCCCATATCCTGCCTTAACACTCCCTTACCCTGCCATAACACTCCTACCCAGCCATAACACTCCCTTACCTGCCTTAACACTCCCCTTACCCTGCCTTAACACTCCCTTACCTTGCTTAACACTCCTTACCCTGCCTTAACACTCCCTTACCCTGCTCTTAACACTCCCCTTACCCTGCCTTAACACTCCCTTACCCTGCCATAACACTCCCTACCTTGCCTTAACACTCCCTTACCCTGCCTTAACACTCCCCTACCCTGCCTTAACACTCCTTACCCTGCCTTTAACACTCCCTACCCTGCCATAACACTCCTACCCTGCCTAACTCCTACCTTGCCTTAACACTCCTTACCCTGTTTAACACTCCTTACCCTGCCTTAACACTCCCCTTACCCTGCTATAACACTCCCCTTACCCTTCCTTAACTCCTTATCCTGCTAACACTCCCTACCCTCTTATACTCTATCCTGCCTATAACACTCCTTACCCTGCTAACACTCCTTACCCTGCCTTAACACTCCCTTATCCTGCCTTAACACTCCTTACCTGCCTTAATACTCCCTTATCCTGCCTTAACACTCCCTTACCCTGCCTTAACACTCCTACTCCTGCCTTAACACTCCCCTTACCCTGCCATAACACTCCCTACCTTGCCTTAACACTCCCTACCCTGCCTTAACACTCCCTTACCTGCCTTAACACTCCCTTACCCTGCCTTAACACTCCCCTTACCCTGCCTAACACTCCTTATCCTGCCTTAACACCCCTACTCCTGCCATAACACTCCCTTACCCTGCCTTAACACTCCCTTATCCTGCCATAACACTCCCTTACCCTGTTTAAACTCCCTTATCCTGCCTTAACACTCCCCTTACCCTGCCTTAACACTCCTACCCTGCCTTAACACTCCCTTATCCTGCCTTAACACTCCCTTACCCTGTTACACTCCTCTTACCACTCCAACATTCCCTTACCCTGTCTTAAAACTCCTTACCCTGCCTTAACACTTCCTCCCTTCCCTGCCTTCTCACTTCTCACTTACCTGCCAGAACACTCCATACCACTCACGAACATTCCTTACCCTCCTTAAAACTCCCTTACCTCCTTAACACTCTCCTACCCTCCCACAATTCTCTTCCTTCCTCACCATTTTTCTTACCTCCAAACATCATCTACTTCTCCATACATCTTTACCTCCCCAACACATCTCCTTACCCTCCCCAACACATCTCTCTTACCCTCCCCAACACATCTCTCTTACCCTCCCCAACACATCTCTCTTACCCTCCCAACACATCTCTTACCCTCCCCAACACATTCTCTTACCCTCCCCAACACATCTCTTTACCCTCCCCAACACATCTCTCTTACCCTCCCCAACACATCTCTTACCTCCCTAACACATCTCCTTACCCTCCCAACACATCTCTCTTACCTCCCCAACACATCTCTTACCCTCCCAACACATCTCCCTTCCCTCCCAACACATCTCCTTACCCTCCTCAACACATCTTCTTACCCTCCCTAACACATCTCTTACCTCCCCAACATCCTTCCCATTTCCATCATTACTTTCATCCCTATCATTATCTCCCCGCCCCTTTTCCTCAATTACCTAGCAATTCTTACATGCCCCTCCCCCCCTCTTCACTGTCAGCTGCACCACTGTCTTCACTGTCACTTACACCACTGTCTTCACTGTCATCTGCACCAGTCTTCACTGTCACCTGCACCACTGTCTTCACTGTCACCTGCACCACTGTCTTCACTGTCATCTGCACCAGTCTTCACTGTCACCTGCACCTACTGTCTTCACTGTCACCTGCACCACTGTCTTCACTGTCACCTGCACCACTGTCTTCACTGTCACCTGCACCACTGTCTTCACTGTCACCTGCACCACTGTCTTCACTGTCACCTGCACCACTGTCTTCATTGTCACCTGCACCACTGTCTTCACTGTCACCTGCACCACTGTCTTCACTGTCACCTGCACCACTGTCTTCACTGTCACCTGCACCACTGTCTTCACTGTCACCTGCACTTCACTGTCACCACTGTTCACTGTCACCTGCACCACTGTCTTCACTGTCACCTGCACCACTGTCTTCACTGTCACCTACACTATTGCCTTCACTGTCACCTGCACCACTGTCTTCACTGTCACCTGCACCACTGTTTTCACTGTCACCTGCACCACTGTATTAACTGTCACCTGCACCACTGTCTTCACTGTCACCTGCACCACTTCTTCACTGTCACCTGCACCACTGTCTTCACTGTCACCTGCACCTACTGTCTTCACTGTCACTTGCACCACTAGTCTTCACTGTCATTGCACCACTGTCTTCACTGTCACCTGCACCACTGTCTTCACTGTCACTTGCACCACTGTTTTCACTGTCACCTGCACCACTATCTTCACTGTCACTTGCACCACTGTCTTCACTGTCACCTGCACCACTATCTTCACTGTCACTTGCACCACTGTCTTCACTGTCACCTGCACCACTATCTTCACTGTCACTTGCACCACTGTCTTCACTGTCACCTGCACCACTGTCTTCACTGTCACCTGCACCACTGTCTTCACTGTCACCTGCACCACTATCTTCACTGTCACATGCACCACTGTCTTCACTGTCACCTGCACCACTGTCTTCACTGTCACCTGCACCACTGTCTTCACTGTCACTTGCACCACTGTCTTCACTGTCACCTGCACCACTGTCTTCACTGTCACCTGCACCACTGTCTTCACTGTCACTTGCACCACTGTCTTCACTGTCACCTGCACCACTATCTTCACTGTCACTTGCACCACTGTCTTCACTGTCACCTGCACCACTATCTTCACTGTCACTTGCACCACTGTCTTCACTGTCACCTGCACCACTATCTTCACTGTCACTTGCACCACTGTCTTCACTGTCACCTGCACCACTATCTTCACTGTCACCTGCACCACTATCTTCACTGTCACCTGCACCACTGTCTTCACTGTCACCTGCACCACTATCTTCACTGTCACTTGCACCACTGTCTTCACTGTCACCTGCACCACTGTCTTCACTGTTACCTGCACCATTGTCTTCACTGTGACCTGCACCACTGTCTTCACTGTCACCTGCACCATTGTCTTCACTGTCACCTGCACCACTGTCTTCACTGTCACCTGCACCACTGTGTTCACTGTCACCTGCACCACTGTCTTCACTGTCACCTGCACCACTGTCTTCACTGTCACCTGCACCATTGTCTTCACTGTCACCTGCACCACTATCTTCACTGTCACTTGCACCAATGTCTTCACTGTCACCTGCACCACTGTCTTCACTGTCACCTGCACCCCTGTCTTCACTGTCACCTGCACCACTGTCTTCACTGTCACCTGCACCACTATCTTCACTCTCACCTGCACCACTGTCTTCACTGTCACCTGCACCACTATCTTCACTGCCATTGCACCAATGTCTTCACTGTCACCTGCACCACTGTCTTCACTGTTACCTGCCCAACTGTCTTCACTGTCACCTGCACCATTGTCTTCACTGTCACCTGCACCATTGTCACTTGCATCACTGTCTTAACTGTTACCTGCACCATTGTCTTCACTGTCACCTGCACCATTGTCACTTGCATCACAGTCTTAACTGTCACCTGCACCACTGTCTTCACTGTCACTTGCACCAGTGTCACTTGCATCACTGTCTTAAGTGTCACCTGCACCATTGTCTTCACTGTCACCTGCACCATTGCACTTGCACCATTGTCTTAACTGTCACCTGCACCACTGTCTTCACTGTCACTTGCACCAATGTCTTTATTGTCACCTGCACCACTGTCTTCACTGTCACTTGCAGCACTGTCTTCACTGTCACTTGCAGCACTGTCTTCACTGTCACTTGCAGTACTGTCTCCTGCACCACTGTCTTCACTGTCACTTGCACCAATGTATTCACTGTCTCCTGCACCACTGTCTTTATTGTCACTTGCACCACTGTCTTCACTGTCACTTGCACCACTGTCTTCATTGTCACTTGCACGACTGTCTTCACTGTCACCTGCACCACTGTCTTCACTGTCACTTGCACCACTGTCTTCATTGTCACTTGCACGACTGTCTTCATTGTCACTTGCACCACTATCTTCACTGTCACCTGCACCACTGTCTTCACTGTCACTTGCACGACTGTCTTCATTGTCACTTACACGACTGTCTTCATTGTCACTTGCACCACTGTCTTCATTGTCACTTGCACCACTGTCTTCACTGTCACTTGCACCACTGTCTTCACTGTCACTTGCACCACTGTCTTCATTGTCACTTGCACCACTGTCTTCATTGTCACTTGCACGACTGTCTTCATTGTCACTTGCACGACTGTCTTCATTGTCACTTGCACCACTGTCTTCATTGTCACTTGCACCACTGTCTTCATTGTCACTTGCACCACTGTCTTCACTGTCACTTGCACCACTGTCTTAAATGGTGATTACTGCAGGGGCAGAGTGGTGCTTGTGGAAGGGGCAGGGTGGAGCTTGTGGCAGGGTGGTGCTTGTGGCAGGGTGCAGGGTGGTGCTTGTAGCAGGGGAAGGGTGATGGTTGCTGCAGGGCGCAGGGCGGTGCTTGTGGCAGAGGGTAGGGTGGTGTTTGCTGCAGGGAGCAGGGTTGTGCTTGTAGCAGGGGACAGGGTGGTGCTTGTAGCAGGGGCAGGTTGATGCTTGCTGCAGGGGGCAGGCCGGTGCTTGCAGGGGGCAGGGTGGTGCTTGTGGCTGGGGGCAGGGTGGTGGTTGCTGCAGGGGGCAGGGTGGTGATTACTGCATGGGACAGGGTGGTGCTTGCTGCAGGGGGAAGGGCGGTGCTTGCTGCAGGAGGCAGGGTAGTGCTTGCTGCAGGAAGCAGGGTAGTGCTTCATGCAGGGGGCATGGTAGTGCTTGCTGCAGGAGGAAGGGAATGAAGATGCAGAGAACAGGGCGGTACTATCGGCAGGGTATAACGAGGCGGAAGCAGGGAAGGAAAGGGTATAGGCAGTGAGGGACATGGCGAGGATGAGAGGGTTGGGGGAGTGATGGTGTGTTGACCCTGCCACCACTACCAATACCACAACCATCACCACCACAACCATCACACCGCAACCATCACCACCACCACCAACACCTTTGATATACCTTTGAAGAGTTTCGAGAGTATCTACTCTCTGAGCCCGGCCATGGGCCAGGCTCGTCTGGTGCTTGCCTGGTCAACCAGGCTGTTGCTGCTGGAGGCCCGCTGCCCCACATATCCATCACAGCCTGGTTGATCTGGCACCTGGTGAAGATACTTGTCCAGTTTCCTCTTGAAGGCTTCTACACTGGTTCCAGCCGTGTTTCGGATATCTTCTGGTAAGATGTTGAATAGTCTGGGACCCCGGATGTTAATACAGTGCTCCCGTATTGTCCCCACCGCACCCCTGCTCCTCACTGGGTTTATTTTACACTTTCTCCCATATCTCTCACTCCAGTATGTTGTTATGGCAGTGTGCAGATTTGGGACCAGGCCCTCAAGTACTTTTCATGTATATATTATCATGTATCTCTCTCTCCTCCGCTCCAATGAGTACATGTTCAAGACTTGAAGGCGTTCCCAATAATTTAGATGTTTCAATGGCTCAATGTGAGCCGTAAACGATCTCTGGATTTGTTCCAGCTCTGCTATTTCTCCTGCCCTGAACGGGGCCGTCAGCACTGAGCAGTATTCTAAGTGAGGGAGCACTAGCGATTTGAATAGTGTCACCATCGGCATTATTTCCCTTGTTTTGAAAGTTCTCAATACCCACCCCGTCATCTTCCTGGCTGTTGTGATCTTTGTCTTGTTATGGTTTTTAAACGACAGATCAGCAGACATAATTATTCCCAAGTCCTTTACGTGTTCCTTTCGTTCTATGTGGTGACCCTCTTGCGTTTTGTATATAGTGTTCCTTTTGAGTTCTTCATTTTTTCCATACCTAAGCAGCTGAAACTTATCACCATTGAACGTCATGTTGTTCTCCACTGCCCATTGGAAGACCCTGCTTATGTCCTCCTGTAATTTTTCAGTGTCCTCTACCGTAGTGACTTTCATGCTTATTTTAGTGTCATCTGCAAATGATGATACAAAAGTGTGCTGGTGTTTTTATCTATGTCTGCTATGAGGATGAGAAACAGCAGAGGTGCCAGGACAGTGCCTTGGGGCACTGAGCTTTTGACCTCGCTGATGCTGGATCTTGCCCTGTTCACTACTACTTTTTGTGTTCTTTGTGTTAGGAACTCAAAATCCATCTGCCTACCTTCCCGTAATGCCTAAGGCCCTCATTTTGTGCGCTATCACTCCATGATCGCATTTGTCAAACGCCTTTGCAAAATCTGTGTAAATCACATCTGCGTTTTGGTCGTCCTCCAATGCCTCCGTAATTCTGTCATAATGGTTCAGCAGCTGTGACAGGCATGATCGACCCGCTCTAAAGCCATGCTGGTTCGGGTTATGTTGGTTGTGCTGGTCCATGAACTTTGTAATCTGCCGTCTCATCACTCTTTCAAAGATTTTTATGATGTGAGAAGTGAGGGCTACTGGTCTGTAATTTTAGCTAGTGCTCTACTACCTCCCTTATGCAAAGGAGCTATGTCTGCACTCTTTAAGGCCTCTGGAATTTCACCTAGATCTAAGCTCTTTCTCCACAGAATACTAAGGGCTCTTGCTAATGGTACTTTGCACTGCTTTATAAATAAAGCATTCCATGAATCTGGTCCAGGTGCTGAGTGAGTGGGCATGTTGGCCATTTCTTTTCGAAATCTATGGGATTTGTACTAATGTCGGTTAGGTGGTCTGCGCAGCCTTCTGCTGGAGTGAAAATATTTCTGCATTTTCTACCTTGCTGTCATTTAGTGGGTTGCTGAACACTGACTTATACTGTTCTTTTAGAATTTCACTCATTTCCTGTTCATCGTCCGTATACGAATCTCCTCTCAATAATGGTCCAATTCTACAGGTAGTTCTTAGCTTGGATTTTGCATAGGAGTAGAAATATTTTGGGTTTCTTGCAATATCCTGTATGGCTCTTTGTTCCCTTTGTACTTCTTCTGTCAGGTATGACATCTTAAGTTTGTGCTCTAATTCCGTGATCTCTCGATTAAGGCTATCTCTCCTCTGTTGCAACATAACTGTGTTTTTCAGCAATTCAGTAACCCGTTTTCCTGTACATCTCTACGCTCTCTCTCTATATCTGATCTTCTTCGGGGTTTCCTCAATGGTACGTGTTTCATACATACCTTGTATGCTTCTGTATTCAGCTTCTCTAGGCACTGGTGGGGATTTAGGGTGCTCATGTCTGATTCCATGATATGTCTGATATCTCTTGGTTTATTTTTTCCCAGTCAATTCTATGGTTATTAAAATTAAACTTACTGAACATTCCGTCTCTAACATTAGTGTCGCAGTTCCCTAACCCTGAGTTAATACTAGTTTGAACTTCTATGATGTTATGATCAGAGTATATTGTTTTTGTAACTGTTATGTCTCTGATTAATTCCTCGTTGTTTGTGAATATCAAATCCAGGGTATTTTCATTTCTAGTGGGATCAATTATCTGTTGGTTTAGTGAGAACTTTTCACAAAGCCTCATTAGTTCCCTGGTATGTGCCTGTTGAGCCAGGGTGCTTCCAGGAGTTATTTCTGGTATAACATTATGGTGCCTCATCTTCCATTTTACATGAGGGAGATTAAAATCTCCAAGGATTAAAATGTTTGGGGTGGGATTCTCTAGCCTATCCAGATAGCTATCTATCTTCTTTAACTGCTCTGAGAATTCCTCCGCAGTTGCTGATGGTGGTTTGTATACTAGGATAATTACTAGATTCTTATTTTCCACTTTAATGCCGAGGATTTCTACTATATCATTCGTAGCGTTCAAAACTTCTGTGCAACAGAGAGTATCTTTATATAGAGTCCTACTCCTCCCTGTGACCTATTAATTCTATCACATCTATACATGTTATAGTTTTCTATCTGAATCTCTCCGTCCAAAACATCCCTTGTATGTGTTTATGTAAATGCTCCAAACATGGCATTTGCTTCTGATAGGAGTCCACTAACATAACTAACTTTGTCATTTTTATTTGATTTCAGACCCTGAATATTTGCAAATATGAAGCAGGAGTTACCATTTGGGATGTTTGGTCTTTCTTTGTGTTTGGTTAGTACCACTGGTGATGTCCTACCTGGTATGACCCCTGGTGCCCATACCCCTGGTTTCTCCAGTACTGACTTTGATTGTTTGTACAGCCCTGATGAGCTGGTGCCTGTCTTGTCTTGTCCCACTGTTCTGCCCATCTGTCCCCTCTGTACCATTTCCACCTTTTGTCTCTTTCTTTTATCTGGTTGTTTCTCCTTATATCTAAAAAGATTGCTGTTCTTTTCATTTTCCCTTTCCCTGCTTTCTCTGTATCGTACTGTTCCCTTTATATGGTGGTCTGGGCAGCTCATGTCATAACATTCTCTGGACTGTGTTGAAGCTTGACACATCACTGGATGGAAGTATCTGCACTCTTTGTTAAACCGACACTTTCCTTTCCTTAACATGTTGGCACATTTTCTGGTGTGTTTATTCCAACAATCTCTGCCATAAAGGCACATACCTTTAGCATAGAATCTGCATATGTTTTGGCTGCCTATATTTACTGACTTTGTGTTTTCCCAAAGATCTGCAGAATTATCTGCGTTTTTTTCCTCTCTTTCCACTCCTTGGTTTTCCTCGTTATCTGCGCTTTTCTCCTTTGATGACATGGGGCCAACATTTTCCCTGGAAGAGGACTCCCCTACTATATCTGTATTAGAGGCTATGGCTGTGGTGGCGTCCTTAACCAAAACCGGATGTTCACTATGGCTGGGGGCTGGGTCTGGGTCAGTCCTGGGGCTGGGGGCTGAGTTAGCTAATGTTTTTGTCTCCTGTGTTTTTTCCAGTGGATGACTGTTTATTTTTGGGTCAATTGTTGTAGACTGGTCAAAACAACCATGACCACCACAACTACCATCACGACCACAACTGGGTTAGGTTACGTAAGGTTCGTCAGGAAACAGGACAAGTGCTTCCTGACGCGGGTCTTAGTCAGATGATGACCCGCCGTTGGAGCTTTTGGTCATCTGACCGAGGCCTTCCGCTGGCTTACCGGTCCACCCCTTTAAAAATTATGGTCAGTTCTAACCATTTCTTATATCCCACAACTAACACCACTACCACAACCATCATCAACAGCACCAGCTACATCACCACAACCACCACTGCAACCATCACCACATCACAATCACCACCACAACCATTACTATCATCACCACCAACAACCTTCACCACACACATCACCACCAACAACCTTCACCACGCACATCACCACCACCAACAGATAACCTTCACCCCACACACCAACACCTTCAACATTCACCACACACCACCACCACCTTCAACATCAACACCACCAACTACAGAAAACATTCACCACACATACCACCACCACCAACAAACAGCATTCACCACACACACACCACCACCACCAACAGACAACATTCACCACACACACCACCGCCAACAACAGACAACATTCACCACACATACCACCACCAACAACAGACAACATTCACCACACACACCACCACCAACAACAGACAACATTCACCACATACCACCACCAACAACAGACAACATTCACCACACACACCACCACCAACAATAGACAACATTCACCACCACCAACAACAGACAACATTCACCACACATACCACCACCACCACCAACAACAGACAACATTCACCACACATACCACCACCACCACCAACAACAGACAACATTCACCACACATACCACCACCAACAACAGACAACATTCACCACACATACCACCACCAACAACAGACAACATTCACCACACACACCACCACCAACAACAGACAACATTCACCACACACACCACCACCAACAACAGACAACATTCACCACACATACCACCACCACCAACAACAGACAACATTCACCACACATACCACCACCAACACCAACAGACAACATTCACCACACATACCACCACCAACAACAGACAACATTCACCACACATACCACCACCACCAACAACAGACAACATTCACCACACATACCACCAACAACAACAGACAACATTCACCACACATACCACCACCACCAACAACAGACAACATTCACCACACATACCACCACCACCAACAACAGACAACATTCACCACACATACCACCAACAACAACAGACAACATTCACCACACATACCACCACCACCAACACCAACATTCACCACACATACCACCACCAACAACAGACAACATTCACCACACATACCACCACCAACAACAGACAACATTCACCACACATACCATGGTAACACAAATTGCACATCACTTTGACAACAACCACCCCGACCACCACCTAGCAGTGCCACCTATTGTAGCAAGGTACCAATTTACGTTGCTTGCAGAAGTAGAGCCATGGAGGGCCACTTACCGGCCAGGCAGGGCCACCTACCAACCAAAGACTGCCACCTACCGGCCAGGGAAGTACACCTACCAGCCAGGCAGGGCCAATTACCGGCCAAAGAATGGACATCTACTGGCCAGGGAGGGCCACTTACCGGCCAAGGAGCGCCATCTACTGGCCAGGGAGGGCCAGTAGATGACCCTCTCTGGCCAGCAGATAGAAGTCAATAAACTCCCTCATAGTTGCTACAACACCCACAACCTTAAACTTTTTTAATCAACTTGATTTTTGACAACAGTGTGTGTGTGTGTGTGTGTGTGTATAATATATATATAATGTATATATATATATATATATATATATATATATATATATATATATATATATATATATATATATATATATATATATATATATATATATATATATGGCTAGTAACTCCTTCTCCTGTATAAATTACTAAATTTGAAAAGAAAGGCTTCCATTTTTGTTTTTAGGTCATCGTGCCTGAGTGGGATGCTGCAGCATCCCAGACAGGCGATCTTAACAATGCAACACAAGCTACGGGGGATGGAAATCTTCAGCTCAAGTACTTTCACTCGTCTCCGTGAGTCATCAGGAGCTATGTAATGTTGCAAGAGTAGCAACAGAAGAAATGAGGGGAAGTTTTGTGAGAGTGAGGCAGCGTGGTGACACCAGCCAGCTTCTCTCACATAATGAGACTCAGACGGACCTGAGGGACAGGCATGGAGGGATGACTGCCAGCACCGCTAACACACTGCTGTTCAAGAACTATTCGTAGGCATCACGAGGTACATCAGTTGACACTTCATCCCAGACATACAGGTGTCATACTTCGCATGCGGAGCGGGGAGTAATGAAGTTTGATCTGAGGAAAAGGAAGGCAGGTCCAGTCCCTCTGATCAAGAACCCTTCACCAACATCAAGGCACTTTCCTTGGAGTAGATAACCTGAGTAATCAACACATACCTTGAGGATATTCCCTCGCTAACACTCACTTCAAACATACTTCAAAGCTGAAAACTTACTTCCTTATTTATTTTACAAAGATGTTTTCTCACATAGCAACACAACCTTCCTTCACAACACTTTATCACACAGCAAAACAATCTTTCCTCACAATACCTTCTCAGGCAGCAACACAACCTTCCTTCACAACACCTTCAATCACAGTAACACAATCTGCAGTAGAGTTTTCCCGGTCAAGTGAGAAAGAATGAGAGAGGAGAGATTCCTCCACGTGTAACATGACCCACCGCTCTCTTTACCACTTTCTTAATGACTCCCTCATGTCATACTCAGAGCAAAAAAATACTCTTAGAAAAATGAGAATATTTACATCAGAAAGTAACAAAACAGACATGACTTACCTAGGTTTTGCACGTCTTATTCCTCAATATTTAACACAAGTTTATAAGTTAAACCTCAATGAAAAAATATTTCTGTGCATTTGCATTTTAATATATTCAAATCATTTTATTCTTCGTTGTTTCTTTCTCTCTGTTTAAAGTGTGTGTATTCACCTAATTGTGGTTGCAGGGGTCGATTCACAGCTCGTGGCTCAGCTTCTTCACTGGTCGCTACTGGGTCATTCTTCCTGCTCCATGAGCTTTATCATACCTCTTCTTAAAGTTATATATGGATCCTGCCTCCACTACATCACTTCCCAGACTATTCCTCTTCCTGACAACTACGTGACTAAAGAAATACTTCCTAACATCGCTGTGATACATCTGAGTCTTCAACTTCCAACTGTGACCACTTGTTGCTGTGTACCATCTCTGGAACATTCTGTCTCTGTCAACCTTGTCGATTCCTCTCAGTATTTTATGTTATCATATCCCCCTATCTCTCCTGTCATCTAGTGTCGTAAAGGTCGATTTCCTTTAATCTCTCCTCGAAGGACATGCCCCTTAGCTCCGGGACTAGTCTTGTTGCAAACCTTTGCACTTTCTCTAGTTTCCTTACGTGCTTGGCTAGGTGTGGGTTCCAAACTGGTGCTGCATACTCCAGTATAGGCCCAACGTACACCGGTGTACAGTGTCCTAAATGATTCCTTATTAAGATGTCGGAATGCTGTTCTTAGTTTTGCTAGGCGCCCGTATGCTGCAGCAGTTATTTGGTTGATGTGCGTCTCAGGAGATGTGCCCGGTGTTATACTCCCCCCAAGATCCTTTTCTTTGAGTGAGGTTTGTAGTCTCTGGCTCCCTAGACTGTACTCCGTCTGCTGTCTTCTTTGCCCTTCCCCAATCTTCATGACTGCACTTGGTGGAGTTGAACTCCAGGAGCCAGTTTCTGGACCAGGCCTACAGCCTGTCCAGATCCCTTTGTAGTTCTGCCTGGTCCTCGTCCGATTGAATTCTTCTCATCAACTTCACATCATCTGCAAACAGGGACACCTCTGAATCTATTCCTTCCGTCACGTCGTTCACATATACCAGAAACAGCACCGGTCCTAGGACTGACCCCTGTGGAACCCCGCTCGTCACAGGCACCCACTCCGACACCTCGGCACATACCATGACTCTCTGTTGTCTTCCTGAAATATATTCCCTGATCCATTGCAGTGCCTTCCCTGTTATCCCTGCCTGGTCCTCCAACTTTTGCACTAATCTTTTGTGTGGGACTGTGTCAAACGCCTTCTTGCAGTCCAACAAAATGCAATCTACCCACCCCTCTTTCTCTTGTCTTACTGCTGTCAACCTGTCATAGAACTCCAGTAGCTTTGTGACACAGGATTTCCCGTCCCTGAAACAGTGCTGGCTGTCGTTGATAAGCTCATTCCTTTATAGGTGCTCCACCACTCTCCTCCTGATAATCTTTTCCATGACTTTGCATACTATACATGTCAGTGACACAGGTCTGTAGTTTAATGTTTCGTGTCTGTCTCCTTTTTTAAAAATTGGGACTACATTTGCTGTCTTTCATACCTCAGGTAGTCGCCCTGTTTCGATAGATGTGTTGAAGACTGTTGTTAGTGGTACACATAGCGCCTCTACTCCCTCTCTCAGGACCCATGGAGAGATGTTATCCGGCCCCATCGCCTTTGAGGTATCTAGCTCGCTTAGCAGCCTCTTCACTTCTTCCTCGGATGTATGTATTTTGTCCAACACTTGACTGTGTACCCCACCTCTCCGTCTTTCTGGGATCCCTTCTGTCTCCTCTGTGAACACTTTTTTGAATCTTATGTTGAGCTTCTCACATACTTCACGGTCGTTTCTTGTGATCTCCCCTCCTTCCTTCCTCAGCCTGATTACCTGGTCCATGACTGTTGTTCTCCTCCTGATTTGGCTTTCACTGCTAAGTCATTTTCATATTGTCGTAGGGCCTCCCTTCTTACCTGTGCATATTCATTTCTGGCTCTACGACTGCTCTCCTTATTCTCCTGGGTCCTTTGCCTTCTATACTTCTTCCATTCTCTATCACACTTTGTTTTGGCCTCTCTACACCTTTGGGTGAACCAAGGGCTCATCCTGGCTTTCTCGTTATTTCTGTTACCCTTGGGTATAAACCTCTCCTCAGCTTCCTTGCATATCGTTGTCACATATTCCATCATCTCGTTTACTGACTTCCCTGCCAGTTCTCTGTCCCACTGAACCCCATGCAGGAAATTCCTTATACCTGTGTAGTCCCCTCTCTTGTAGTTTGGCTTCATTCGTCCTGCCCTTCCTGCTTCCCTCTCCACTTGTAACTCTACTATATATTCGAAGCTCAGAACCATGTGGTCACTGGCCCCAAGGGGTCTTTCATATGTGATGTCCTCAATATCTTCACTACTCAAGGGGAATAATAGGTCCAGTCTTGCTGGCTCATCCTCTCCTCTCTCTCTGGCAGTGTCCCTTACGTGTTGGTAAATGAAGTTTTCCAGTACCACCTTCATCATCTTAGCCCTCCACGTTTCTGGGCCCCATGTGGCTCCAGGTTCTCCCAGTCGATTTCCTTGTAATTGAAGTCACCCATAATCAGCAGAATTGTGTGTGTGTGTGTGTGTGTGTGTGTGTGTGTACTCACCTAGTTGTGGTTGCAGGGGTCGAGTCATAGCTCCTGGCCCCGCCTCTTCATTGGCCGCTACTGGGTCACTCTCTCTGCGCCCTGAGCTTTATCATACCTCTTCTTAAAGCTATGTATGGAACCTGCCTCCACTACATCGCTTCCCAAACTATTCCACTTCCCGACCACTCTGTGACTGAAGAAATACTTCCTAACATCCCTGTGATTCATCTGAGTCTTCAACTTCCAACTGTGTCCCCTTGTTGTGCCCCATCTCTGGAACATTTTGTATCTGTCCACCTTGTGTGTGTGTGTGTGTGTGTGTATGTATGTGTGTGTGTGTTTGTGTGTGTTTGTGTGTGTGTGTGTGTGTGTGTGTGTGTGTGTGTGTGTGTGTGTGTGTGTGTGTGTGTGTGTGTGTGTGTGTGTGTGTGTGTGTGTGTGTATGTGTGTGTGTATGTGTGTCTTCCTCTCTCGTGGCGAATAGGTAAAAGAGGTCAATAGGCAAGAACTCATTTAAAATTAAGTCCTTTCTAAATTTTTCTCTTATACGTTTAAAAATTTTTTTTTTTTTCATTTATGTTAATATAAAAATTAATAATTTTGTACCAAAAGAACCTTAGAAAAACTTACCTAACCTTATTATAATAAGCGCAATTTAATTTAGACTAATCCAACTAAATATATTTTAGATAAGTTTACAATAATTTAATAATAAACAAACACAATGAAATATATTTTTTTTAGTTAGGTTCAGAATGATTTTTGCGAAATTACTGCATACACAAATTTTCGGTTGCCTTATTCGACAAGACAAGCGTTGCTATTTAAGCCAAAATTGCAAGTTTTACTTGCAATTTTATATATATATATATATATATATATATATATATATATATATATATATATATATATATATATTGTTTTATATAAATATATATATATATATATATATATATATATATATATATATATATTATATATATATATATATATTGTTTATATATATATATATATATATATATATATATATATATATATATATATATTTATATATATAAAACAACACTGCGACTAGCCTAGAGTCGAACCCATGCCTCTTTGGCCCTCCTCATGGTGAGCGAAAACACATGACACTTTAGTCCACGGGACCACACAATCCAAACAGCACACACCAAACAGGGAGTAAAATGAAATTAGCTCAGAGGCATCCACACCGCCGTATGTCCTCGGATGACGGGTACAACACCTAGCTTGGCTGGGTGCGTCATTCTTGAGGATTGTGTGGTCGGGAGTTGAATAATAGCTCTAGGCATTTCGTGTTGAAATCAACACATCAGGAGATTGCAATGTTGCAGAAATAAGTAGGAAGTCCAAGCATAATATATTTATATTAGTAAATACATATATTGGATCGCATAGTCAAATACTTTAACGCTTAGTTTTAATAATAATAATAATAATAATAATAATAAGAAGAAGAAGAAGAAGAAGAAGAAGAAGAAGATAATAATAATAAGAAGAAGAAGAAGAAGAAGAAGAAGAAGAAGAAGAAGAAGAAGAAGAAGAAGAAAAGAAGAAGAAGAAGAAGAGAAGAAGAAGAAGAAGAAGAAGAAGAAGAAGAAGAAGAAGAAGAAGAAGAAGAAGAAGAAGAAGAAGAAGAAGAAGAAGAAGAAGAAGAAGAAGAAGAAGAAGAAGAAGAAGAAGAAGAAGAAGAAGAAGAAGAAGAGAAGAAGAAGAAGAAGAAGAAGAAGAAGAAGAAATACAATTAAGTTGCCTAGGGCAACATTAACTAAGCCAACAGAACCTGGAAAACTGACCTGGGAGCCCAGAGCAGAACTTGCAAATGATAAATATAGAAACTTGATACAGACTGAGAATAAAAGATATCCTCCTTAGGAGGATTAGAAAAGATTAAATTAAATATAGAAAGATGGCTCAGAAAACTACACATGAAATGAGTTGCTGAACAATACAGCAAAACGCAAATGAGAGAACGAAGGAAAGAAACCTCGTACAGTCAAATAACGGAAATAAAAACGGAAACTAAAACGCTTTCAACAGACGCAGAACATACGAAAGGAACGAAAATCTATTCAAAACATACAAACATTTCCCATATATCTGTGGGATCTCCCCAGGCAGCAGAAATGTGTTTTCAGGGTCTGACACCGACAAACTTGGCACTGATGAAATTACCAGCCGTGATTTAGTAAAATATGAGAAGCTGAACATAAACAAATCAAGCGGACCGGATGAATGATAAAGCTGCCACAGTTATAAAAGCATAAAGATACCAAATCGCTTGCCCACTAACGGTAATATTTCAGAATTCATCAGGTGGTAGGATGCCAGTAGACTGGAAGGCAGCAAATGTTACCCCCAAGGCTCGAGCCTATAACTATGGTTCCATCAGCGTAACCTTAATTATAGGTAAACAAATGAAGACCTTTATTAGGGACAAGACAGTTAAGTTTCTGGAAATAACCTACTAATAGGAAACCATGATAAGATTCCAAAACAAAAGATCGTGCCTAAAACTTGCTATTTTGACTTAAAAATAGCAATGCTCTTCTTGCCGAATAAGGCAACCGAAAATTTGCGTATGCAATAATTTCGCAAAAATCATTCTGAACCTAACGAAAAAAATATATTTCATTGTATTTGTTTATAATTAAACTATTGTTAACTTATCTAAAATATATTTAGTTGGATTAGGCTAAATTAAATTGTGCTTGTTATAATTAGGTTAGGTAAGTTTTCTAAGATTCTTTTGGTACAAAATTATTAATTTTTACATTAACATAAATGAAAAAAAATATATCTTTAAACGTATAAGAGAAATTTTTAGAAAGGACTTAATTTTAAATGAGTTCTTGCTAATTCACCAGTTTTACCTATTCGGCATTCGCAAAACGGGTGCCATTTGGCTACAGTACTCCGTACTTTGATGCAGTGTGTTCAGGATACCCCATAAAAGATTGATGGCCAAAATAAAAGCACATGGTATATGAAAGAGACTTCATACCTGGATAAATGAGCGACTCACAAACAGGAAACAAAGTGGTACCAAATGGGGAGGTTCCTGAGTGCCTTCACGTAAACAGTGGAGTTGGAGAAGAATCGGTTCTTGGTTCAATCCTCTTCACAACGTATATAAACGAACTTGAGGTGGGACTAACACCTAAGGTAACAAAATTTGCAAATGGCATCAAACTGCAGCATCCAAAGCAGAGTGAGCCATCACAGTGATCTGGACAGGTTGGTGCTGTCAACACACACGTGAAAGATGACTTTCAAACGTAGAAAAATAACGGAGAAACTAACCGAAAAACAGAAGAACCTTGGAGTAACCACAAGCAACGACCTCAAAAGTACTAAACAATGCCTATCTATGAGCAGCAAAGCTAACAAACGCTACGTTTCATAGGTATAAGCACCAGACCACCATACTGATTCTGTAATGCACTTGTTAGACCGCATCTTGAATATGCCATCCAGTTTTTCTCTCTCATATGCGCATAAGACGAAGATATTATAGAGGGTACAGAGGTCCTCCATACTCGTGGCATCACTCACAAACAAACCTTATGAAAAAAGGCTAAGTACTCTACCTTTTCTTTCAGGAATTTTTCGAAATGCTGATTGAGTCCTTAACTTGAAACAAAGTAATGAAACTGCGAGGCAGGAGATTCAAAACAAACTTATGAAAAGTTTTATTTGGCAAACAGAATTATAGCAGAATAGAATAAACTATCCGCTAACGTTAAATCGTGAAGACGATAGTCACTCAAGAACCAGTTGGATAAATACTTTGCAAGTATAGGATACAACTAGATGCAGAGCGTCCTAGTGGGAGGAGTTGCCACAACACTTAGGTTCTTCATGCTCATTCAAAATCTATCAGTCAACATTGTTGGGTCAGGCTTATCAGTCAAGATTGTTGGGTCAGGCTTATCAGTCAAGATTGTTGGGTCAGGCTTATCAGTCAACATTGTTGGGTCAGGCTTATCAGTCAAGATTGTTGGGTCAGGTTTATCAGTCAACATTGTTGGGTCAGGCTTATCAGTCAAGATTGTTGGGTCAGGCTTATCAGTCAAGATTGTTGGGTCAGGCTTATCAGTCAAGACTGTTGGATCAGGCTTATCAGTCAAGATTGTTGGGTCAGGCTTATCAGTCAAGATTGTTGGGTCAGGCTTATCAGTCAAGATTGTTGGATCAGGCTTATCAGTCAAGATTGTTGGGTCAGGCTTATCAGTCAAGATTGTTGGGTCAGGCTTATCAGTCAAGATTGTTGGATCAGGCTTATCAGTCAAGATTGTTGGGTCAGGCTTATCATTCAAGATTGTTGGGTCAGGCTTATCAGTCAAGATTGTTGGGTCAGGCTTATCAGTCAAGATTGATGGGTCAGGCTTATCAGTCAAGATTGATGGGTCAGGCTTATCAGTCAAGATTGATGGGTCAGGCTTATCATTCAAGATTGTTGGGTCAGGCTTATCAGTCAAGATTGTTGGGTCAGGCTTATCAGTCAAGATTGTTGGGTCAGGCTTATCAGTCAAGATTGATGGGTCAGGCTTATCAGTCAAGATTGATGGGTCAGGCTTATCAGTCAAGATTGATGGGTCAGGCTTATCAGTCAAGATTGTTGGGTCAGGCTTATCAGTCAAGATTGATGGGTCAGAATTATCATTCAAGATTGTTGGGTCAGGCTTATCAGTCAAGATTGTTGGGTCAGGCTTATCAGTCAAGATTGTTGGGTCAGGCTTATCAGTCAAGATTGTTGGGTCAGGCTTATCAGTCAAGATTGTTGGGTCAGACTTATCAGTCAAGATTGTTGGGTCAGGCTTATCAGTCAAGATTGATGGGTCAGGCTTATCAGTAAACATTGTTGGGTCAGGCTTATCAGTCAAGATTGATGGGTCAGGCTTATCAGTCAAGATTGATGGGTCAGCCCCAACAGCCAAAACTGCTGGATCAGACCAAATTATTCTAATAAGTTATGACCAGCATGGTATAGGCTATAATGACGAAGGAGCGAAATGTCGCCTAGGTCCTAGTATAGCCGCTGCCTCAGCCAACCTTTCACTAAAACCACATGGACCACATTTAACAGATGGGACAATCTGAAGTCAACAGATTCCTGATGTTTGTTAAATGACTGAACCACGACCATCAGTTGAGTCAATGACAGTAGTGGTGGTAGACGTAGAAGATACAGTCATAGTAGAACTGGTGGTAACCAGAAATAGAACCACTGGTACATAGCTCTGGGTGGCAGTGGAGTAACACAAGTTGTTGAACACACACACAGCCAGTTCCATCTCCCCGTAAATTCCATGACATTTTCCCAGTATGGAATATTGGTATATGTATATTTTTCCTCCCTATTTTCGTGTTGGCAGTGGCCGGAGTTACTGTAAGGTAGGGGGAGGGGCTTTGCATTCTATCCTTTACTCATACACCTAAATAGACACAATAATTAAAATAAAAATCACGGAACGGGTGGGTTTGAAACCATGGCACTGGCCTGGAGTGTTACGACTCATCATGAATTCAAATCCTATCCGTTCCGTGGTTTGTTTCCAATCGTGTTATTACGATTTCGTGAGTCACAATATTTTATCTAGGTAGAAGTAAATAGCACTTTTCAGCAGATAGCCTCGGTGTGGACTTGCAAGTCCTCTAGTATTTGCTGTCCCAAGTTGAGCCTCTACACCAAGTGGCCTCATCCCGCCCCTTCCAGCTACAACCTGAACGGAAAACTCGCCTAGACTTCCCTATTACTGACTAACGAACTCAATAATGCAGACTGCACAATAGCTTGAAACTTTAAACTCAATAAAATTGAGACGACTCGAGAATTCGAAGCCACAATAATGTTAAAATACATCCCACAAAAAGACTACCGTCATGTGCAGTCAGTGGCCCGTAGAAACCACCACACTCAACACTAGGAGAACATATAACAAAACTAGCTACCAAGAACTGTGTGGATGAAGAGACAGTACTTAAAGCTCTCCTCAGACTGAAACGGTGCTCAAATGAAGGCTTATTTTGATTACTCGAGAAAGTGGAAGGCGGGTCTAACTAGATGCATTTCGGTCGCTGTGCGATCCAAGAAAAGTATTGCATAATCTCAGTGCCCTGTACCGGTGGACTGCGGCATAAGTTTAAACTCATGAAACTCCAACACCTTCCCACAACTTCCCTCAACCAGCTTGCTGACGCAAAACTTCTTAGCGTGCCGGAAAGCCTGACAGCCTTCTGGAAGATATAACATGCTTAAAATACGGAAACATGTGGTGCTGTTAAATATTAGAGTTGAAGATTTGAAGTAGCATTCACAAACCATCATATGGAAACTAATATACTACAATTTCTCCAATAAAGGCGACAAATTACAACCTAAACAGCCCAAAATTGTTTCATTCTGCTGAGAATCACTAGCTTTGAAGCTAGACTGTATAGCTGGAGGGTGCTTCGGGGGTCAACGTCCCCCGAAATACCTTATTTAATAAAGCAAATTCTATAAAACTGGCAAATCGGCACGTATAAAACTCAAATTCAATAATAAACAAATACTTCCAATTAATATACACTAACACTAAAGTGTTTCCAGTTATTACATGGAATAAATTTAATAAAATTAGCAATGTGAAACTGACAGTTCAAGGAGAAAGCCAAACTTCATTTTTGTAAAGTACATCAACTCTGAAAGTTTGAAGCCTATCAGGAAAGGTATTCTCCAGTAACTGCTCTGATTCAAACAAAGTTTTTTTTTTTTTTTTACAATTTCCTTAAAATCTCAAATCTGCATCAAGTGTCAACTTTAAGGTGACTTCCTTTGTTTGAATCAACGTTAATAATCAGAAGCTGAAGAGACTTTCTTTACGTATTGAATAAAAAATATAAATCTTCAGTAACATTGGCAACTGGGACTTAAGGAGACTAATAACAACGCAGACACATTCCTCTCTGGAAAATACACCAGGGATAAAAATTTGAAACCTGAAGAACAATTCTCAAATTATTGCATGGATTCCAACAATTCCAAATGTTATATGAAAAAAATTTAGTGCTTTGGCAAATTTGTCCTCACACAAAGTGAACTTAATGGATACCAGCCAGTACCTAAGATGCTTCAAGTCATTAAATATTAAAGCTGTTTAGAAGAGGCAGACTCAGATATACTGAACGTAATCAAGATTTCACAATGTTTTACACATAAAACTGGCAGATGTGCACCTACACTCTTAGTTAGGTTAGGTAAGATTTGTCAGGAAATAGGACAAATGTTTCCTGACGCGGGTCTCAGTCATACGAAGACTTGCCGCTGGAGCTTTTGGTCATCTTACCGAGACCTTCTGTTGGCTTCCCGGTCCACCTCTTTAAAAATCATGGTTATGACTGTACACTCTTACATTTCCACTCTCCGCCATATTTGAATTACGAGTTACTATTTGTGAACATTTGAATCTATGATGCAGACGGTATTGGAAGTCATTCTAGTCATTCCAGGATCCTGTGAATGTATTCAACAACTTCGGTCATTAAAGCACGTATACCTGTCAACTGATCCTTGAGTCTTGGCCTAGTTACCGTACACCAGTATTGAAATTTTGAAACCGATCGGATGAGGCATTCTCGTGCTATGATCGAAATAAAAACGAAAAGCTGGACAAAAAAAAATCTGGCGACCATTTAAAGGTGCCCTTTCAGGGATACCTATTTCTTTCAGGGATACCCAATTCTCCAGATCAAGAGCCATCACCAGCATGATGCCCGGCAGTAAAAGCCTGGTTGATCAGGCCCTGATCCACCGCGAGGCCTGGTCATGGACCGGGTTTCGGGTGGTGTTGACCCCCGGAACACCCTCCAGGTATACACCAGGTATGATGGGTTCCCCATGTATAAAGAGACAATATTACCAACAAACTGGTTATCACTGCTAGTAGAGTCGCTGACATGATGCAATGTCGACATGATGATGATGTACAATAAGAAGTGCGCTCACTCACGATATACAAATTAAGTTTGTTTAAATTATAATTCCAGCTTGAGCAAATATTACTAAGTTATTAAATGTGGTGAAGGAAGGAACGTCAACCGTCCCGAGACAGGAGACTCTTATGACATCCTTGTCTCTTATAGTCCACCATCTCTATTACAGTTTATATATGAGTTTTGAATGTAATTTATTGCCACTGGTGTCCTTAGATTACAGTGTTCTCTTAGTATCAGGTAAAGAAACAAGAGATAATAAAATGTTATCAACTAGAATTATGCAGACGATATTTAATAGATAAGAAATTGTTATTACAGCTCATATGAATTTCAAGGTAGATATTAAAAAAATCCTGTTAATTTAAAACTATACCTTCCTGAGGGAAGAATGTGTCAAGAGCTGAACCATGAAGACCACGGCGGAGGGAAGGCGAATTAGCCCCACCTTAGTTAATGTTTTAATGCAGAGCATTTCAGCATACATATTTTTTAGAGTGGAACAAGCCACATGGGGATGGAAATCTTTAGCTCTAGATCCTACGCACTGGTGCGTCGTCAGGATCTATGCAATGTTGTAAGACAGCAACAGATAGGAAGGGAAATTCTCTGAGGCAAGGCAGAAGGTATTAGTGGCAGCCCTCACTCTGTGACATGGGCCGACACACTGATACCTTCTGCCTTGCCTCAGAGAATTTCCCCTTCTACCTGTTGCTGTCTTGCAACACTGCATAGCTCCTGACAACGCACGAGTTCTAAAGATCTAGAGCTAATGATTTCCATACTCAAATGGATTATTATGTATTGTTAAAACCGCCTGTTCGTGATTGTATTACACATTTCTAGAGTATAATACACGTATGGTACATGTTGCTGATATCCTGACTCAGGCACTGTGCCTTCCAGTAATTACAGACCAGTAGCCATCACTTCTCACATCATAAAAATCTTTGAAAGAGTGATGAGACGGCAGATTACAAAGTTCATGGACCAGCACAACCAACATAACCCGAACCAGCATGGCTTTAGAGCAGGACGATCATGCCTGTCACAGCTGCTGAACCATTATGACAGAATTACGGAGGCATTGGAGGACGACCAAAACGCTGATGTGATTTACACAGATTTTGCAAAGGCGTTTGACAAATGCGATCATGGAGTGATAGCGCACAAAATGAGGGCCATGGGCATTACTGGGAAGGTAGGCAGATGGATTTTCGAGTTCCTAACACACAGAACACAAAAAGTAGTAGTGAACAGGGCAAGATCCAACATCAGCGAGGTCAAAAGCTCAGTGCCCCAAGGCACTATCCTGGCACCTCTGCTGTTTCTCATCCTCATAGCAGACATAGATAAGAACACCCAGCACACTTTTGTATCATCATTTGCAGATGACACTAAAATAAGCATGAAAGTCACTACGGTAGAGGACACTGAAAAATTACAGGAGGACATAAGCAAGGTCTTCCAATGGGCAGTGGAGAACAACATGACGTTCAATGGTGATAAGTTTCAGCTGCTTAGGTATGGAAAAAATGAAGAACTCAAAATGAACACTATATACAAAACGCAAGAGGGTCACCACATAGAACGAAAGGAACACGTAAAGGACTTGGGAATAATTATGTCTGCTGATCTTTCTTTTAAAGACCATAACAAGACAAAAATCACAACAGCCAGGAAGATGACGGGGTGGGTATTGAGAACTTTCAAAACAAGGGAAATAATGCCGATGGTGACACTATTCAAATCGCTAGTGCTCCCTCACTTAGAATACTGCTAAGTGCTGACGGCCCCGTTCAGGGCAGGAGAAATATCAGAGCTGGAACAAATCCAGAGATCGTTTACGGCTCACATTGAACCATTGAAACATCTAAATTATTGGGAACCCCTTCAAGTCTTGAACATGTACTCATTGGAGCGGAGGAGAGAGAGATACATGATAATATATACATGGAAAGTACTTGAGGGCCTAGTCCCAAATCTGCACACTGCCATAACAACATACTGGTGTGAGAGATATGGGAGGAAGTGTAAAATAAACCCAGTGAGGAGCAGGGGTGCGGTGGGGACAATTCGGGAGCACTGTATTAACATCCGGGGTCCCAGACTATTCAACATCTTACCAGAAGATATCCGAAACATGGCTGGAACCAGTGTAGAAACCTTCAAGAGGAAACTGGACAAGTATCTTCACCAGGTTGTGATGGATATGTGGGGCAGCGAGCCTCCAGCCGCACAGCCTGGTTGACCAGGCAAGCACCAGACGAGCCTGGCACATGGCCGGGCTCAGAGAGTAGATAAACTCTCGAAACTCTTCAAAGGTATATCAAAGGTAAAGAAAATCTTATATTTCAATACGAAAGCATGTGGATAATTATACTGACAGTTACAAGGAAGCAGCTGACAAAGGATAAACGTATATAAGAATGTGTACAGCATATACCACTATACTTAAAGTGTCATACACACTGACACATGAAAAGTGAGCAACCACTTGCACAACAAAATGAAACAGTGGTAAAAAATAAAAAAAATCCACCCGAGACGGAAATATACAAATATCTTTTTACTATTTTTCTATGCAAGTGACTTCACACTTTATCACACAACACTGCCATTAACGAAGTTGAATTACAACATCTCAGCACAATTTGCAATTCAAGATTGCCACTTCTTGGGAGACGCTTTGCTCTCTACCTCCTGTTGCTCAGGAAAACCATGATTTATAAAAAGGGAACGTATTAAACAGCACGTATTATGAGGACCTCTTAGACAGCTTCGAGAATGCCACGATAAAATTATATACAACTCCGGAGGTTCATTTTTAAGAATAACCGGAAGTGATAAATGGTTTAAAACCGACAAGTTGAAGATTGAGACACTTATGCAACATATGGGAATCTTTATTGAAGAAACGTTTCGCCACACAGTGGCTTCATCAGTCCAATACAAAGCAGAAAGGTGTAAGTAGAGGAGGAGTTTGAAGTAATCAGTCCCTCGGCCTGGAGTCGATGTGTTCAGTCCATCAATCTTGTAGAAAGTACAGCATAGGGCCGTAGAAGTGGCTTATATACTGTAGTCAGGTGAGTGGAAGCAGCAGGAGGCGGGGTCACAGTGGAACCATCCACTAGTGTAAGTAGGTCTTCGTCCAAAGGTTGGACAAGTGTTGAGGAATTCCTTGTATCAAGATCCCATGATGTTGCAGTGTCTGACAGATGTGATAAATGGTTTAAAACCGACAAGTTGAAGATTGAGACACTTATGCAACATATGGGGCCATAGTGGATGGTTCCACTGTGACCCCGCCTCCTCCTGCTTCAACTCACCTGACTACAGTATATAAGCCACTTCTACGCCCCTATGCTGTACGTTCTACAAGATTGATGGGCTGAACACATCGACTCCAGAGTGAGGGACTAATTACTTCAAACTCCTCTCCTTACACCTTTTTGCTTTGTATAGGACTGATTAAGCCAATGTTGGACAGGAAAATAACCATGCGACATATAAACTAAATATAATGTAGATCTTAATATTACTGATTGTGAAAAGGATTTAGCAGTAATATGAAACAAAGACAACAGTGAATAAGTGTTGGCAATAAAGCTAACAGAATCCTTGGCTTCATATCAAGAAGTATAAATAATAGAAGTCCTCAGGTTGTTCTTCAACTCTATATATCCTTGGTTAAGCCTCATTTAGATTATGCTGCACAGTTCTGGTCACCGTATTACAGAATGGATATAAATGCACTGGAAAACGTACAAAGGAGGATGACAAAGTTGATCCCATGTATCAGAAATCTTCCCTATGAGGACAGACTGAGGGCCCTGAATCTGCACTCTCTAAAAAGACGTAGAATTAGGGGAGATATGATTGAGGTGTATAAATGGAAAACAGGAACAAATAAAGGGGATGTAAATAGCGTGTTAAAAATATCTAGCCTAGACAGGACTCGCAGCAATGCCTTTAAGTTGGAAAAATTCAGATTCAGGAAGGAAGGACATAGGAAAGCACTGGTTTGGAAATAGAGTTGTGGATGAGTGGAACTCCCGAGTACCGTCATAAAAGCTAAGACGTGTAGTTTTAAAAATAGATTAGATAAATATATGAGTGGGTGTGAGTTGGACCTGACTAGCTTGTGCTACTAGGTCAGATGCCGTGCTCCTTTCATAAGTAAATGTGACCTGACCTGACTAGGTTAGGGCATTAGCTTAAGCCGGTAGGAGAGTTGGGCCTGCCCCGCATGGGCCAGTAGGCCTCCTGCAGTGTTCCTTCTTTATGTTCTTATGTTCTTAAAAACATAGTCTCCATTCAATTCTGTTTAACGCACACACAAGCCTCCCTCCAACAATTACAGGGGGCGACCCTTACCTCTGTCTTCCAACTCAGATTTATACACCCTTTATCAACCTATCCCTCCCCATCCTCTCTACATCTCCAAACCACCTCAACAACTCTTCAGCTCACTGAATTATACCCTTGGTCACCCCACATCGTCTTTTAGTTTCTAAACCCTGAATTCTTTTCATGATATTCACACAACACATTGCTCCTGAACATATCTCCACTACCTCCAGTGGAGATATCATGTTTATATATAGTATATACATGTATATATTTTTTTTTTCAACAAGTCGGCCGTCTCCCACCGAGGCAGGGTGACCCAAAAAGAAAGAAAATCCGCAAAAAGAAAATACTTTCATCATCATTCAACACTTTCACCTCACTCATACATAATCACTATCTTTGCAGAGGCGCTCAGATACTACAGTTTAGAATAGTCCCTCCCAACTGGCACTATATATATATATATATATATATATATATATATATATATATATATATATATATATATATATATGTTGTGCCGAATAGGTAACACTTACGATTATGGCTTAAATAGCAACGCCCTTCTTGCCAAATAAGGCAAGCGAAAAAAATATATTTCATTGTTTGTTTATTATTAAATTGTAAACTTATCTAAAATATATTTAGTTGGATTAGGCTAAATTAAATTGCGCTTGTTATAATAAGGTTAGGAAAGTTTTCTAAGGTTCTTTTGGAACAAAATTATTATTTTTTACATTAACATAAATGAAAAAATATATCTTTAAACGTATAAGAGAAAATTTTAGAAAGAACTTAATTTTAAATGAGTTCTTGCTAATTGACTTATTTTACCTATTCGGCACTACACACACACACATATATATATATAGCTCTAGGCCTTTCTTGTTGCAATCAACACATCAGGAGCTTGCAATGTTGCAAGAGGATAAAATCCGAGCAAACACGTCCAGAGTGAACGTTTTTGTAAGCTCCTGATGTGTTGATTACAACACGAAAAGCCTAGAGCTATCTTTCAACTCCCGCCGTCGTTGTTTTGCCTCTTGCATCGCTTGTTCACAATTTTTTTTTCAAATATATATGTCGTGCCGAATAGGTAAAACTGGTCAATTAGCAAGAACTCATTTAAAAATAAGTTCTTTCAAAAATTTTCTCATACGTTTAAATATATTATTTTTCATTTATGTTAATATAAAAATTAATAATTTTGTACCAAAAGAACCTTACAAAACTTACCTAACCTTATTATAACAAGCGCAATAAAATAGCAGGTTTTACCTATTTGGCACGACATATATATATATATATATATATATATATATATTGTGTGTGTGTGTGTGTGTGTGTGTGTGTGTGTGTGTGTGTGTGTGTGTGTGTGTGTGTGTGTGTGTGTGTGTGTGTATATGTGTGTACTCACCTATTTGTGGTTGCAGGGGGTCGAGTCATAGCTCCTGGCCCCGCCTCTTCACTGATTGCTACTAGGTCCTCTCTCTCCCTGCTCCATGAGCTTTATCAAACCTCGTCTTAAAACTATGTATGATTCCTGCCTCCACTACGTCACTTTCTGTGTGTGGTGTGTGTGTGTGTGTGTGTGTGATGTGTGTCAAAATCCACGACTCAAGTGATCAAGATGCCAAACAACCCCGGAAGTTGAAATGTCTAGTGGTCCACACTCTTCATGGGCATGGTTGTAAATCTGCAGCGAACGGCTGGAAAGTGGAGACTAGTCCTCTAAGGGAAGTATTTGTAATATTATGCGATGTATGAGGATCTAGGATACTGTAGTTCTAGTATTTGTCAAGAGGATAAGAGTTCTTGAAGCGTTTTGTCTGTAGGAGAATGGTCAATAGATGCTGGGAGAGCGTTGCAAATCTGTAGAAGGAAGGCGGGGTATTTCTAGAAGGTTGGGATAAAGTGTGGGTTTGGGCTTCCAGCAAGCGTGCGTGAGGGTGTTAGATATAACTGAATGGAGACGAATGGTTTTTGGGACCTGACGAGCTGTTGGAGTGTGAACAGGGTAATATTTTGTGAAGGGATTCAGGGAAACCTATAGCCGGACTTGAATCCTGGAAATGGGAAGTACAATGCCTGCACTTTAAAAGAGGGGTTTGAGATATTGGCAGTTTGGAGGGACGTCTAAGCTGTCGTATCTGAGCGCCTCTGCAAAGACAGTGATTATGTATGAGTGATGGTAAAAGTGTTGAATGATGAAAGTTTTCTTTCTTTTTGGGTTTTTCTTTTTTTTTGGGGGGTCACCCTGACTCGGTAGGGAACGGCCGACGTGTTAAAACACACACACACACACACACACACACACACACACACAAAGTTAGGAGAGCAGAGAAAGGTGTGTAGGAAGCGCGCCAAACCTTCCTGTGATTATCAAGTAATTGATGTTAATTAGTTTATGCAATTGGTGTGCAATCATGGTGCCTTATTATCCCTGAGAGATGATTATTACATTCATGGAAATGTAATAGAAGCTTGCAATAAGTCTCACCGAGCCACAGACTGCAGGGAAGAATGCACGCGTAAACTCAATAAAAACCTAAATTACTGTTAACGACTAAGATCACAATTTACTCATGGCAGATGCTTGAAGGACTGGTTCCCACCCTACACACTGGTACATCTGCTGACGAGAGCGGAGCCACCATACACGATGTAAAATACCCCCACTGAAAAGCATGGGATGTAATAAGTAAATTAAGAGAAGCATAACCGATCAGAGACTTCATCACCTTCAATATAAGATAAATTACCTGCACAACTTTAACTGTATTGCAAAAGGCTTCGATAAATTTCTGAAATAAATTTCTAATTTTCGATTTGTAATGTTTACGTGGGAGTGAACTAAGATCAGGCTATCAACATGTTCGTCTTGATGTTATGCTGAACTATCAGGAATCAATTGTTTACAGTCTGCTCCAGCTCTATCCAATGTTTGCAAATTTCTTGCCCAGCTAGTTCTTAACCAGCTGTATTGTCTTCGCGCTTACACCTTCCTGGACAGGGCCCAGACTGGAACCCTCTACTCTTGTTTTTAGGAACTATCTACAGGTAGGAGACTGAAGGAGAACAGTGAGAGAAGAGGTCGACGATGGAAACTCAAGGGAAAGAATAATGGTAGAGATACAAGGAGGAGACTCACACGGGACGCCGTAGGACTGGCGGAGCAGCATCTCCTGCAGGAACAGTCGAGAATCCATCTCAGCCACGGGTGACGGGAAGCTGTTTCGGAAACTGGGGAGCACTGTAGATGGTGCCGGCGCTCTACTCTGCACGTGCCCCGTGGTGGAGGAGCTACGGACCCAGCCCTTGGTAGGCGAGGCCACTGCAGCAGGTGAGTGAGGCTCCTGCTGGTGCCTAGTGAGTCCTGGTGACCCGCGGTGACTAGAGTCACCAGCAGGACCACCAGGAAGCCACACTCGCACCACGATGGTGTCTGCTTCACCGCTCAACACACTCTCATACTCACCCGGGATTGGCCACTTAGCTTCTCGCAATCAATAAATATAATCTTTTGAAAGCAGGTACAAAACCAGACTACTGCCTGCTTAAATGACATGAAAACTCTTCAAATGAATGTCGGCCAGATACTCCACTGCGATTCCCTTTCACCACGATTTCAATGGCTAGAGTCTGCAGCAAATGTAAATGTTGGAGAAATTCTTTTTTGAAGACTGGCCAAAAGTGTACTCGAGTGTGTTCTATTAAGGTCACTTGAGTGTCATGTTGTAAGGGAAGACCGTCAGTGAGGGAATGTTATGCTCCACCAACACAACGTTACTGGTGTCCTGGACGAAGCAATCTATCCTGTATAAACATTTGTCGACAGTTCGTGATCACGAGGGACGGTCCACGGTTCTCACTGGACGGAGTCTGAGTCACTTATTACCACTTGTCATCATCTACGCTAACCCGATGTCATACAAACTGATATAGTTAACACTCACACGAACTCTCAAAATACCTCCAAATTAGGAGTGGTGTTTCAAAATCGAATGTCAGAAAAAGGTGTAGTGGAGGCTATCTTGTGTAAGTGGTGTAGCCTGGGGGAGTCGGGCGGACACACACACGGTACTTGAACAAGTCAACCAAGAATCAGCGCCTGCTATTGACAGCAACAGCGAAACAACTCTCTTAACACTGTATCTTGATCAAGCAGCCACCAGTTACAGTATCTTAAACAATTACGTCCGACACAGGAGAACAAAGTTTCTCAATTAACATGAATGTATTGTTAACATCACTGACAGGGAAATCAAGTTGATGGCGTCTCTTAGCGGCACTCTTGCAAGCAGCACCAGGTATCAATGTTATATCTTACACTACGTACGTATACACAATCACGGGTTTGTCACCGCTTGCCACGTTGTTTTTTCCCAAGTCACAAATAAACACTGTGGTTTCAAATGGGTTGGGACTCGAAATGTCACTACAATGCAAAGGAACAAGATGAAGCAACATCGTCCTGTCCTGGAAACCTGCACTGTCTCATCTACTTCACTTACACTCGATTCCAAATATCACTACGATCTTGTGTCAGTATTAAACTTGATAAGGCATTTAATGATTGTCATTATGATAGCAAAAGCACTATTAACAAAGACTTGGACCCAGTATCACTGCGCCACTTCACATGGCCTGCGCTTCACACATTAGGTCAAGCTGGGCAGGGGAGGCAGACACGCGTGGGATGACGCTGCATTACGTAAGGTGCGTGCAACAGGTGTTGAGGGGTGGCATCAGGTGATGGTAGAGTATTGTGCAGGTCAGGTGGTCGCTTACACCAGCACTAGCAACACAAGCACGTGTCACCCCATCACAGCTCGACTTAAACCTCCCTCTCTCTCACATATGGTGTTACTGCTTCTCTTGCACATTGACTTAAGGTAAAGCCCTGGAGTGGGCAGTCTGAGGGGCAGCCAGGGTGGAGGAGAGGGGAGGGAGGGAGTGAGAGAGAGAGAGAGCAAGAAAGGTGCTCCCGGTGGGTCCTCCAGCCCAGGAATGACGAGGTTCGGCTCGCCTCCACTTACTCCCTACACTCACACACACACACACATCACCTGCGATCGATCACGCTTCCCCACTCCTACCTCTTGCCCTCACCTCATCTCGCCCACCTTTCCTATAACCACTAGCCCACACCCCCAAGAGCTATTGGCAGATCGTCTGGTTCAACTAATGAAAGAGAGAAGAGGTACTGAGAGAATCCATGACGAAAGCACAAAACAACTCGAGGAAATGAAGACACACACTACACTAGGAAACAAAGGTAAACAACAGTCAGAAATGACTGACTAGAAGGCAAGTAAAAAGACAATTCAAAATTGACAAATTAGGCAAAGGAGAGGAAAAATCAAAGCTACTTCGCAGCCATAACTGGACGAAAATATTATTAAAGACAGATCAAGTTATGAAGGTATGGAGAGAGAGTTGCCTTCTAACAGTGAGATACGTATGCAAGCACATAAACGATTCCAAAGAGTTTTCACTGCCAGTGATAAAGACAAATAATATAGAATAATCAAGGTTTCAACTGGCTAGTGAAGAAGTTATGAGTCTCACGAAGCTCTACATAATATCAAGAGCACAGGAGCGGGAACACAGCTGTGGATTCAAAGACCTACTGCCGAAAGTAATGAAGAAAAGACGGTATCACTGTGGATACTGAGAGAGCTTTGTGTAAGTCGCTCACCAACAACTTCAACAAATCACTAGAGACAGTGCAAATGCCAGATGCCTGAAAGATACAAACTATAATACCAATACTGAAGACAAGACAGAGACAAGAGGACCTAAACTCTAGACCAGAGACCCTGGTAATCCTTTAAAATTATTGCAAATGATAAGGAAAAGGCCAGCGGAACTCCGAGAAAATACAAGAGTTCGTAGAGAGAAGTTTGATCTCACAAATGTAAACAAGAGACCAATGACTACCTGATGGTGGTAAACAGACAGACGGATGGGCGGCATGATTATTCCTAGACCAGGGGTGGGCAGGGCAACCTGCGCCCTTCTGAGAGAATTATTTTTCTTGAAGTTATTAAATAATCATTTCTAATCAAAAGATTCCCCCCCCCCTGTGCTAGACTAAGACACTGACACAGTAATACACAGAAGATTATTGTCGAAACTAGAAATACAAGCCAGGGTGAGAGGCAATCTCTGAATGACATAAAAGAGAGTTTATGCCCAACCAGCCATTTTCTTAATTATTAATGTCAAAATCCAAAGTACTCGTGCCTGGCAAATTAAATTAGAGAATAACAAAATATCTTTCGAAATCTTCCGGGAAAAGCCGTGTGGGGAGATATCTCGCCTTAAGAGACGGGGAGTTATGTTGATGAGTTATAGACTAGTAATAATGATGACTTACTTACAGAGATATTAGTAGTTATGATGATGAGTTACAGAGACTAGTTATGATGAGTTAAGACTAGTAGTTATGAGGATGAGTCAGAGAAGTGTAGTTATGAGGATAATTTAAATACAGAGACTAGTAGTTACAATGAGTTAAATACTGAGTTATGAGGATGAGTCAGAGACGTGTAGTTATGAGGATGAGTTTAATACAGACTAGTAGTTACAATGAGCCAGTGGAAGACCTCGGTCAGATGACCAAAAGCTCCAGCTGTGGGTCATCATATGACTAAGAACCGCGTCATGAAACACTTGTCCTGTTTCCTGACAAACCTTACCTAAGTGACTAGGCTACTCGAGTTGAACCCCAGCAAATGAACAGTAATGATGCTGGAGTCAGAGACATAGAAAGAAAGTTGTTAGATTTACAGAGCACTGATCCACAATTTGATTAGCTGCGTTTAACGAAAGAAAATTAATACATAGACACTAATACGCAGTTCAAAGTTACACACAAGTGCTGACAGCAGCGCTAGTGTGTTGACAGCAGCACCAGTGTTGACAGCAGCGCTAGTGTTGACAGCAGCACCAGTGTGTTGACAACTGCACAAGTGTGTTGACAGCAGCACTAGTGTGTTGACAGCAGCACTAGTGTGTTGACAACTGCACTAGTGTGTTGACAGTAGCACTAGTGTGTTGACAGTAGCACTAGTGTGTTGACAGTAGCACTAGTGTGTTGACAGTAGCACTAGTGTGTTTACAGCAGCACTAGTATGCTGACAGTAGCACTAGTGTGTTGACAGTAGCACTAGTGTGTTGACAGTAGCACTAGTGTGTTTACAGCAGCACTAGTGTGTTGACAGTAGTACTAGTGTGCTGAGAGCAGCACTAGTGTTGACAGTAGCACTAGTGTGCTGACAACTGCACTAGTGTGCTGACAACTGCACTAGTGTGTTGACAACAGCACTAGTGTGTTGACAACAGCACTAGTGTGACGACAACAGCACTAGTGTGCTGACAGCAGCACTAGTGTTGACAACTGCATTAGTGTGTTGACAACTGCACTAGTGTGCTGACAACTGCACTAGTGTGCTGACAACTGCACTAGTGTGTTGACAACAGCACTAGTGTGCTGACAGCAGCACTAGTGTGCTGACAGCAGCACTAGTGTGCTGACAGCAGCACTAGTGTTGACAGTAGCACTAGTGTGCTGACAGCAGCACTAGTGTTCTCAAAGCAGAACTAGTATGCTGACAGCAGCACTAGTGTGTTGACAACTGCACTAGTGTGCTGACAGCAGCACTAGTGTGCTGACAGACACATAATGGGCAGCTGTCTGTATGACAACTTCACGAGTGGTTGGGTTCAACTCAAGCCAATATTGTATCAATCTTACAAAGCAATTGGCAGTGTGATTTACCTATTATGCTTATCACCGCTATCATCCTCGACCAATCATGCTCAGGTTACCGTTCATCATACATAAGCAATGCCCGGCAACGTCGACCCCAGCTGCAATTACAGATACAGTCTACACTAGCGTCTACACAAGAGTACTGGTATACACCAAGGTAAACCAGAGTATCAGTAACCATCACTTAGCCTCCTCATCCATGTATCAAAACTGACACAAGAACACAAGAAGGGAGCAACACTGCAACAGGCCAAATGGCCCATACTAGGCAGGTCATTTTAAACCCAAACCCACTAACAAAAATATTTGCTCTAACATTATTTCTAGTGTTGGCAGAGATGTTGTTCATGAGGTCATGATTAAACTAGTCATTATGTTATCTAGATAAACCAGCATCACTGACCAGTCACAGTGTTATCTGAATAAACCAGCATTACTGACCAGTCACAGTGTTACATGGATAAACCAGCATCACTGACCAGTCACAGTGTTATCTGAATAAACCAGCATTACTGACCAGTCACAGTGTTACCTGGATAAACCAGCATCACTGACCAGTCACAGTGTTACCTGGATAAACCAGCATCACTGACCAGTCACAGTGTTACATGGATAAACCAGCATCACTGACCAGTCACAGTGTTACATGGATAAACCAGCATTACTGACCAGTCACAGTGTTACATGGATAAACCAGCATCACTGACCAGTCACAGTGTTACATGGATAAACCAGCATTACTGACCATTCACAGTGTTACATGGATAAACCAGCATCACTGACCAGTCACAGTGTTACATGGATAAACCAGCATCACTGACCAGTCACAGTGTTACATGGATAAACCAGCATCACTGACCAGTCACAGTGTTACATGGATAAACCAGCATTACTGACCAGTCACAGTGTTACATGGATAAACCAGCATCACTGACCAGTCACAGTGTTACATGGATAAACCAGCATTACTGACCAGTCACAGTGTTACATGGATAAACCAGCATCACTGACCAGTCACAGTGTTACATGGATAAACCAGCATCACTGACCAGTCACAGTGTTACATGGATAAACCAGCATCACTGACCAGTCACAGTGTTACCTAGATAAGCCAACCTCATTAACCAGTCATTGTGCTACCTGGATAAACCAATATCATTAACTAATCACTGTCTTACCTAGATAAACCAACATCACTGACCAGTTATCTGGATAAACCAGCATCGTGTTAAACCCAGGGATGGCAACACAAACTTTGGCAAAAATCAAGGTTTTGATCACTGGCCACCGTTGTTGATCCTTGGAAGATGTGTCCAGCGATCAAAGTGCTCGTGAAACCTTCAATAATGTGGTTGCAGGGGGTCGAGACTTAGCTCTTGTCCCCGCCAGGTGTTGGTCACTACATGCTTACATAAACTCAGCGACATTAACTACTATCTAATACCATCACAAAATAAATATCACATTACGGGATAAAAGGGAAGAATCAGAAGAGACATGATCACGACATGCAAAATACGTGAACGTATTAAAATAGAGAAATGACCAGCAGCAAAGAAACATTAAAATTTAATGTTCCTGGGAAGAAGTAACTAAGAGGTACAAGGCAGAAGTAACTAAGAGGAAGAAGAAAGAAGTAACTAAGAGGTAGAAGGAAGAAGAGACTAAGAGGAAGAAGAAAGAAGTAACTAAGAGGTAGAAGGAAGAAGTAACTAAGAGGTAGAAGGAAGAAGTAACTAAGAAGTAGAAGGAAGAAGTAACTAAGAGGTAGAAGAAAGAAGTAACTAAGAGGTAGAAGAAAGAAGTAACTAAGAGGTAGAAGAAAGAAGTAACTAAGAGGTAGAAGAAAGAAGTAACTAAGAGGTAGAAGAAAAAAGTAACTAAGAGGTAGAAGAAAGAAGTAACTAAGAGGTAGAAGTAACTAAGAGGTAAGGATATAGATATGATGAAATTCAAGAGTCTATAGATGATGTAATGTAGGGAAGGTTAGCAGGCAGGTTAGGAACTAGAGCTCAACAGTGCCAACACAGGCAGCGGGGTCAGCACAGGCACTACTGCATCAAAGTGTAAGGGCCAAGAGGCAATTTGCATGATTGCAAAAGTAAAAAAAAAAAAAAAATATCACGATATTCTTGTGGATCATGCAAAGACCAGCCAAGTTCAACACTTACCTGCACGCACACACGCGCGCGCACACACACACGCACACACACACACGCACACACACACACACACACGCACACACACGCACACCACACACACACACACACACACACGCACACACACACACACACACACGCACACACCACACACACGCACACACACACACACACACACACACACACACACACGCACACACACACACACACACACACACACGCACACACACACACACACACACACACACACACCACACACACACACACACACCACACACACACACACGCACACACACACACACACACACACACACACACGCGCGCGCACACACACGCACACACACACACACACACACACGCACACACACACACATATGATAACAACATATAAGATACTGAGAGGAATTGACAAGGTTGACAGAGACAGAATGTTCCAGAGATGGGACACAGCAACAAGGGGACACAGTTGGAAGTTGAAGACTCAGATGAATCACAGAGATGTTAGGAAGTATTTCTTCAGTCACAGAGTGGTTGGGAAGTGGAATAGCTTGGGAAGCGATGTAGTGGAGGCAGGCTCAATACATAGCTTTAAGCAGAGGTATGATAAAGCTCATGACGCAGGGAGAGTGACCCAGTAGCGGCCAGTGAAGAGGCGGGGCCAGGAGCTGTGAATCGACCCCTGCAACCACAACTAGGTGAGTACAACTAGGTGAGTACACACACCGGCACACACACGCTCGCACACACACACACACACACGCGCACACACACGCTCGCACACACACACACGCGCGCGCGCACACACACGCGCACACACACACGCACACACACACCTTGCAAACACCAGCTTTCTAGAGGGTGTTTTACCTGATTTAGAGGGAAAAATTTTAAGTGTTGCGAGATGTACTGTTACTGAAGTACAAGTATTAAGATGTACTGTTACTGAAGTACAAGTATTAAGATGTACTGTTACTGAAGTACAAGTATTGAGATATACTGTTACTGAAGTACAGTGATATTGAGATGTACTGTTACTGAAGTACAAGTATTAGATGTACTGTTACTGAAGTACAGTATTGAGATGTACTGTTACTGAAGTAAGTATTAGAGATGTACTGTTACTGAAGTACAAGTATTGAGATGTACTGTTACTGAAGTACAAGTATTAAGATGTACTGTTACTGAAGTACAAGTATTAGATGTACTGTTACTGAAGTACAAGTATTAAGATGTACTGTTACTAAAGTACAAGTATTAGATGTACTGTTACTAAAGACAAGTATTAGAGATGTACTGTTACTGAAGTACATGTATTGAGATGTACTGTTACTGAAGTACAAGTATTGAGATGTACTGTTACTGAAGTACAAGTATTAAGATGTACTGTTACTGAAGTACAAGTATTGAGATGTACTGTTACTGAAGTACAAGTATTAAGATGTACTGTTACTGAAGTACAAGTATTAAGATGTACTGTTACTGAAGTACAAGTATTAGATGTACTGTTACTGAAGTACAAGTATTAGATGTACTGTTACTGAAGTACAAGTATTGAGATGTACTGTTACTGAAGTACAAGTATTAAGATGTACTGTTACTGAAGTACAAGTATTAAGATGTACTGTTACTGAAGTACAAGTATTGAGATGTACTGTTACTGAAGTACAAGTATTGAGATGTACTGTTACTGAAGTACAAGTATTAAGATGTACTGTTACTGAAGTACAAGTATTGAGATGTACTGTTACTGAAGTACAAGTATTGAGATGTACTGTTACTGAAGTACAAGTATTGAGATGTACTGTTACTGAAGTACAAGTATTGAGATGTACTGTTACTGAAGTACAAGTATTAAGATGTACTGTTACTGAAGTACAAGTATTGAGATGTACTGTTACTGAAGTACAAGTATTGAGATGTACTGTTACTGAAGTACAAGTATTGAGATGTACTGTTACTGAAGTGCAAGTTAAGTATTTCAGACACTGAACAACAACCTAAACAGTGAGGTGTAGGGAAGTGCAAAGTGTAAAGTGTGTCATATAAGCGAGAAGTGTGTTTACAAAAGTGTACAAGTAAGCAACAAGTTTGAATGCAGTCTACAAGTAGTGTGTTTACATTACTAAAGCTTGTAGAGACAATGGTAGTTTTCATGACTATTTAACACACAATCAGAGGCAGCTAAATTACTGACCCAAATAAAAGCTACAAACCCTCATTAAGCACCAAGCTAAAAGTAATTATAAAAGAAAAAGGCAATGAAAAGCAGTTTCGAGCAGTAACAACAACAGTCAGCTGCAAGCAGTAACAACAACAGTCAGCTGCAAGCAGTAACAACAACAGTCAGCTGCAAGCAGTAACAACAACAGTCACCTGCAAGCAGTAACAACAACAGTCACCTGCAAGCAGTAACAACAACAGTCACCTGCAAGCAGTAACAACAACAGTCACCTGCAAGCAGTAACAACAACAGTCACCTGCAAGCAGTAACAACAACAGTCACCTGCAAGCAGTAACAACAATCAGCCGGAAGCAGTAACAACAACAGTCAGCTGCAATCAGTAACAACAACAGTCACCTGCAAGCAGCAACAACAACATTGAGCTGCAAGCAGTAACAACAACAGTCACCTGCAAGCAGTAACAACAACAGTCAGCTGCAAGCAGTAACAACAACAGTCAGCTGCAATCAGTAACAACAACAGTCACCTGCAAGCAGCAACAACAATATTGAGCTGCAAGCAGTCAACAGTCAGCGCAAGCGTAACAACAGTCAGCTGCAAGCAGTAACAACAACAGTCAGCTGCAAGCAGTAACAACAACAGTCACCTGCAAGCAGTAACAACAAGTCACCTGCAAGCAGTAACAACAACAGTCACCTGCAAGCAGTAACAACAACAGTCAGCTGCAAGCAGTAACAACAACAGTCACCTGCAAGCAGTAACAACAACAGTCAGCTGCAAGCAGTAACAACAACAGTCACCTGCAAGCAGTAACAACAAGTCACCTGCAAGCAGTAACAACAACAGTCACCTGCAAGCAGTAACAACAACAGTCACCTGCAAGCAGTAACAACAACAGTCACCTGCAAGCAGTAAAAACAACAGTCAGTTGCAAGCAGTAACAATAACAGTCAGCTGCAAGCAGTAACAACAACAGTCAGCTGGAAGCAGTAACAACAACAGTCAGCTGCAAGCAGTAACAACAACAGTCAGCTGCAAGCAGTAACAACAACAGTCACCTGCAAGCAGTAACAACAGCACTGCAACAACAATCAGCCTGGAAGCAGTAACAATAACAGTCAGCTGCAAGCAGTAACAACAACAGTCACCTGCAAGCAGTAACAACAACACTCAGCTGCAAGCAGTAACAACAACAGTCACCTGCAAGCAGTAACAACAACAGTCAGCTGCAAGCAGTAACAACAACAGTCAGCGCATGTAACAGTCACCGCAGCAACAACAACATTGAGCTGCAAGCAGTAACAACAACAGTCAGCTGCAAGCAGTAACAACAACAGTCAGCTGCAAGCAGTAACAACAACAGTCAGCTGCAAGCAGTAACAACAACAGTCAGCTGCAAGCAGTAACAACAACAGTCAGCTAGAAGCAGTAACAACACCAGTCAGCTGGAAGCAGTAACAACACCAGTCAGCTGTAAGCAGTAACAACAACAGTCATCTGTAAGCAGTAACAACAACAGTCAGCTGTAAGCAGTAACAACACCAGTCAGCTGAAAGCAGTAACAACAGTCATCTGGAAGCAATAACAACAACAGTCAGCTGCAAGCAGTAACAACAACAGTCAGCTGCAAGCAGTAACAACAACAGTCAGCTGCAAGCAGTAACAACAAGTCAGCTGCAAGCAGTAACAGTAGTAGTCAGCTTCAAGCAGTAACAACAATCAGCTGCAAGCAGTAACAACAGTCAGCTGAAAGCAGCAGCAACAACAGTCAGCTGGAAGCAGTAACAACAGTCAGCTGCAAGCAGTAACAACAACAGTTAGCTGCAAGCAGTAACAACAACAGTTAGCTGCAAGCAGTAACAACAACAGTTAGCTGCAAGCAGTAACAGCAACAGTCAGCTGCAAGCAGCAACAGCAAGTCAGCTGCAAGCAGTAACAACAACAGTTAGCTGCAAGCAGTAACAACAACAGTTAGCTGCAAGCAGTAACAACAACAGTTAGCTGCAAGCAGTAACAGCAACAGTCAGCTGCAAGCAGCAACAGCAAGTCAGCTGCAAGCAGTAACAACAGACGAGGAGCAACTTTCAACAAACACCAGTAACTACTACTGCTGCTCCTTTGATAGTAACCTGAAGTATTGATATCTGAAGGACTCTTACATGGGTCAACGCCCCTTCCCCCGGGCGGTCCCAGACCAGGCCTCCCAGTGGAGAACCTGATGAACCAGGCTGTTACTGTTGGCAGCACGCAGTCCAACGTAACAACCACATCCCGGCTAATTAGGAGCTAACTTGCGGAACTTATCACGTCCTCTCTTGAAGGCAACTAGGCATGGGTATTGGTTAATTATATTTAAAGGGTTGTTAAAGTTACATGTAACTTGCTCACTACCAATTAAGAATACTTCTATCCTAAAACAGGGATTAAAGCAAACTCTCAGTGTATATATACTGGGAGACACACACCTTTCGTGGTATATATGCAGGTCTAGGTATTTCAAGAGTTCTCTCTGTTTCAAAAATAATACATGTGTGTGAGGCGTAAATAAAATCTACTTGTCATCTACTTGTCGCCTACACCTCATCTACTTGTCACTATGGCTCATCTACATCACTGTCGTCTACTTGTCAACTATACCTCATTTACATCACTGCCATCTATGATAACATGAACCTAGATAAGCAACCTGAATAAGGGTAGATCTATAACCCACTATGATAACATGATGCTAGATAAGCCACCTGAATAAGGGTAGATCTATAACCCACTATGATAACATGATGCTAGATAAGCCACCTGAATAAGGGTAGATCTATAACCCACTATGATAACATGAACCTAGATAAGCCACCTGAATAAGGGTAGATCTATAACCCACTATGATAACATGAACCTAGATAAGCCACCTGAATAAGGGTAGATCTATAACCCACTATAACATGATGCTAGATAAGCCACCTGAATAAGGGTAGATCTATAACCCACTATAACATGATGCTAGATAAGCCACCTGAATAAGGGTAGATCTATAACCCACTATGATAACATGAACCTAGATAAGCCACCTGAATAAGGGTAGATCTATAACCCACTATAACATGATGCTAGATAAGCCACCTGAATAAGGGTAGATCTATAACCCACTATAACATGATGCTAGATAAGCCACCTGAATAAGGGTAGATCTATAACCCACTATGATAACATGAACCTAGATAAGCCACCTGAATAAGGGTAGATCTATAACCCACTATGATAACATGAACCTAGATAAGCCACCTGAATAAGGGTAGATCTATAACCCACTATCATAACATGATGCTAGATAAGCCACCTGAATAAGGGTAGATCTATAACCCACTATGATAACATAATGCTAGATAAGCCACCTGAATAAGGGTAGATCTATAACCCACTATGATAACATGATCGTAGATAAGCACATTTAGAGAGCAACTTATAAAATAACCAGACTGACTGATGTAGTAGCCAGGCTTAGGTTTGTCTAAAAGTACGTCTGGCAGTTTGGTATATTCACAATAGATATACCTGTGAGGGGTTTCAAGAATGTCTACCCTTGCTGGATGGCCTGGGCCCAGGCTTATCTGTTGACTTCCTGTTCAACCCGGCTGTTGCTGTTGACGGCTTGCTGGCCCATCATGATCAAACTAAATGTAAAAAAAAAACATGGAAATACGTTTTATGGTCACTTTCTTCAACACTGTAGTGGGTTGTCCACTTAAAAAGGAACATCAAAATAGGTCAAGGTATCTAAATATTGAAAGTAAGATACCAGAAAATCTCAACAAATACAGCAAATTAGCTTATAATAGATCAAAGAATAATTTGTATATAATTTATAGGCAAATGTCCCCTTGTTAACCCCTGTACGACACATCAGACAAATAATTGCTGGGGGGCTGCATTTAATAACAGATAAAAGAAGTAATTATCAATCTTAATCCCGTGTATCCTTTTATTTGTATTGACGGGGGGGGGAGGGAGGGAGGGAGAGAGAGAGAGAGAGAGAGAGAGAGAGAGAGAGAGAGAGAGAGAGAGAGAGAGAGAGAGAGAGAGAGAGAGAGAGAGCGCCACAATAAGAAGCACCAGACCACCACTACTGAAATATTAAAGGCGGTACTTAACACACGATACAGCAGCTGTAGCCAGAATGTTTTGAATGTTGGTGTTCCTGCATGTTAAGTTTATTATAGAGGTGTACATTACGTGCAGCAACAAGGTGCACCTTCACGTACATTACGTGCAGCAACAAGGTGCACCTTCACGTACATTATGTGCAGCAACAAGGTGCACCTTCACGTACATTACGTGCAGCAACAAGGTGCACCTTCACGTACATTACGTGCAGCAACAAGGTGCACCTTCACGTACATTACGTGCAGCAACAAGGTGCACCTTCACGTACATTACGTGCAGCAACAAGGTGCACCTTCACGTACATTACGTGCAGCAACAAGGTGCACCTTCACGTACATTACGTGCAGCAACAAGGTGAACCTTCACGTACATTACGTGCAGCAACAAGGTGCACCTTCACGTACATTACGTGCAGCAACAAGGTGCACCTTCACGTACATTACGTGCAGCAACAAGGTGCACCTTCACGTACATTACGTGCAGCAACAAGGTGCACCTTCACGTACATTACGTGCAGCAACAAGGTGCACCTTCACGTACATTACGTGCAGCAACAAGGTGCACCTTCACGTACATTACGTGCAGCAACAAGGTGCACCTTCACGTACATTACGTGCAGCAACAAGGTGCACCTTCACGTACATTATGTGCAGCAACAAGGTGCACCTTCACGTACATTACGTGCAGCAACAAGGTGCACCTTCACGTACATTACGTGCAGCAACAAGGTGCACCTTCACGTACATTACGTGCAGCAACAAGGTGCACCGTCACGTACATTATGTGCAGCAACAAGGTGCACCGTCACGTACATTACGTGCAGCAACAAGGTGCACCTTCACGTACATTACGTGCAGCAACAAGGTGCACCGTCACGTACATTACGTGCAACAAGGTGAACCTTCACGTACATTATGTGCAACAAGGTGCACCTTCACGTACATTACGTGCAGCAACAAGGTGCACCTTCACGTACATTATGTGCAGCAACAAGGTGCCTTCACGACATTACGTGCGAATGACCTTACGACATTACGTGCAGCAACAAGGTGCACCTTCACGTACATTACGTGCAGCAACAAGGTGCACCTTCACGTACATTACGTGCAGCAACAAGGTGCACCTTCACGTACATTACGTGCAGCAACAAGGTGCACCTTCACGTACATTACGTGCAGCAACAAGGTGCACCTTCACGTACATTACGTGCAGCAACAAGGTGCACCTTCACGTACATTACGTGCAGCAACAAGGTGCACCTTCACGTACATTACGTGCAGCAACAAGGTGCACCTTCACGTACATTACGTGCAGCAACAAGGTGCACCTTCACGTACATTACGTGCAGCAACAAGGTGCACCTTCACGTACATTAGTGCAGCAACAAGGTGCACCTTCACGTACATTACGTGCAGCAACAAGGTGCACCTTCACGTACATTACGTGCAGCAACAAGGTGCACCTTCACGTACATTACGTGCAGCAACAAGGTGCACCTTCACGTACATTACGTGCAGCAACAAGGTGCACCGTCACGTACATTACGTGCAGCAACAAGGTGCACCTTCACGTACATTACGTGCAGCAACAAGGTGCACCTTCACGTACATTACGTGCAGCAACAAGGTGAACCTTCACGTACATTACGTGCAGCAACAAGGTGCACCTTCACGTACATTACGTGCAGCAACAAGGTGCACCTTCACGTACATTACGTGCAGCAACAAGGTGCACCTTCACGTACATTACGTGCAGCAACAAGGTGCACCTTCACGTACATTACGTGCAGCAACAAGGTGCACCTTCACGTACATTACGTGCAGCAACAAGGTGCACCTTCACGTACATTACGTGCAGCAACAAGGTGCACCTTCACGTACATTACGTGCAGCAACAAGGTGCACCTTCACGTACATTACGTGCAGCAACAAGGTGCACCTTCACGTACATTAGTGCAGCAACAAGGTGCACCTTCACGTACATTACGTGCAGCAACAAGGTGCACCTTCAGAATCGTCAGCACAAGGCTTACGTACATAGTGCAGCAACAAGGTGCACCTCACGTACATTACGTGCAGCAACAAGGTGCACCTTCACGTACATTACGTGCAGCAACAAGGTGCACCTTCACGTACATTAGTGCAGCAACAAGGTGCACCTTCACGTACATTACGTGCAGCAACAAGGTGCACCTTCACGTACATTACGTGCAGCAACAAGGTGCACCTTCACGTACATTACGTGCAGCAACAAGGTGCACCTTCACGTACATTACGTGCAGCAACAAGGTGCACCTTCACGTACATTACGTGCAGCAACAAGGTGCACTTCACGTACATTACGTGCAGCAACAAGGTGCACCTCACGTACATTAGTGGCAACAAGGTGACCTTCACGTTAACATTACGTTGCAGCAACAAGGTGCACTCACGTACATTAGTGCAGCAACAAGGTGCACCTCACGTACATTAGTGCAGCAACAAGGTGCACCTTCACGTACATTAGTGCAGCAACAAGGTGCACCTTCACGTACATTCGTCAGCAACAAGGTGCACCTTCACGTACATTACGCAGCAACAAGGTGCACCTTCACGTACATTACGTGCAGCAACAAGGTGCACCTTCACGTACATTACTGCAGCAACAAGGTGCACCTTCACGTACATTACGTGCAGCAACAAGGTGCACTTCACGTACATAGTGCAGCAACAAGGTGCACCTTCACGTCATTAGTGCAGCAACAAGGTGCACCTTCACGTACATTACGTGCAGCAACAAGGTGCACCTTCACGTACATTACGTGCAGCAACAAGGTGCACCTTCACGTACATTACGTGCAGCAACAAGGTGACCTCACGTACATTAGTGCAGCAACAAGGTGCACCTACGTACATTACGTGCAGCAACAAGGTGCACCTTCACGTACATTACGTGCAGCAACAAGGTGCACCTTCACGTACATTAGTGCAGCAACAAGGTGCACCTCATACATAGTGCAGCAACAAGTCTCACGTACATTACGTGCAGCAACAAGGTGCACCTTCACGTACATTACGTGCAGCAACAAGGTGCACCTTCACGTACATTACGTGCAGCAACAAGGTGCACCTTCACGTACATTACGTGCAGCAACAAGGTGCACCTTCACGTACATTACGTGCAGCAACAAGGTGCACCTTCACGTACATTAGTGCAGCAACAAGGTGCACCTTCACGTACATTACGTGCAGCAACAAGGTGCACCTTCACGTACATTACGTGCAGCAACAAGGTGCACCTTCACGTACATTACGTGCAGCAACAAGGTGCACCTTCACGTACATTACGTGCAGCAACAAGGTGCACCTTCACGTACATTACGTGCAGCAACAAGGTGCACCGTCACGTACATTAGTGCAGCAACAAGGTGCACCTTCACGTACATTACGTGCAGCAACAAGGTGCACCGTCACGTACATTACGTGCAGCAACAAGGTGCACCTCACGTACATTCGTGCAGCAACAGTGACCTCACGACATTAGTGCAGCAACAAGTGCACCTTCACGTACATTACGTGCAGCAACAAGGTGCACCTTCACGTACATTACGTGCAGCAACAAGGTGCACCTCACGTACATTAGTGCAGCAACAAGGTGCACCTTCACGTACATTACGTGCAGCAACAAGGTGACCTTCGACATTACGTGCAGCAACAAGGTGCACTCGTCACGTACAATTACGTGCAGCAACAAGGTGCACCTCACGTACATTACGTGCAGCAACAAGGTCCCCACCTATCACGTACATTACGTGCAGCAACAAGGCACCGTCACGTACATTATTCAGCAACAAGTGCACCTTCACGTACTTATCAGCAACAAGTGCACTTCACGTACATTATGAGCAAACAAGGTGCACCTTCACTCATACGTGCAGCAACAAGGTGCACCTTCAGTACATTAGTCAGCAACAGTGCACCTCACACCAGTTGCAGCAAAAGGTGCACTTCACGTACATTGTCAGACAAGTCACTCATGTCAAACAATCACGCACTCATTAGCAGACAAGTGCACCTTCACGTACTAGTCCACAACAAGGCACCTACGCATTCGCAGCACAGTGCACCTTAGACATTACACCAAGCACTTCACGTATCTACAGTAGCCAAGACACACTTCACCACGCACATTGCGTATAGCAGCAAGACACATCGTCACCACGCACATTGCGTATAGCAGCAAGACACATCGTCACCACGCACATTGCGTACAGCAGCAAGACACATCGTCACCACGCACATTGCGTGCAGTAGCAAGACCCACCTTCACCACGCACATTGCGTACAGCAGCAAGACACATCGTCACCACGCACATTGCGTCAAACAAGCACACCTCACGAATTGCGTAGCAGCAAAACAAGTCACCACGACATCGTGCACAACACATCGTCACTCACGTACATTGGTACAGCAGCAAGGACACCTTCACTCATGCGCACAGTGCTTACAGCAGCAACACAGGCACTTCACGCATGACGTGCAGCAAGACAATCGGTCACCACGATGAAGAAAAGACAACTCAAGCTGATACTGAATTGTCAGCATCAAGCTGAAGCATATCACTACTAGTTCCGGACTCAATGTGATCCTTATTGCAACGTTCACGGCATTAGTGACTTTATCGTCACAACAGATGCTGATGAAAAGTGAAAACGGGCTTACGTTGTCAATAAGGTCGCATAAAACTGTATGCGGCAATTCAGGTCGGTTTATGATCATTTACGTCCCAGTGTGAAGCATAAGTAAAAAACCTTCATGTCTTTACTTCCCCAACAAGGCACGTTCCCAACTCGAGTCCTGACTTTTAACGTCCGTTACCTTAAAAAAATTACGTCACAACAATGATTGTAATTTTGTGTCTCAGGAAGTTGTTGGAGGAGCACTACTCGCTGCCAAGCTTCGCGGATCCCTTGCAAGACCTCAGCAACTCCCAGGGGTCCGCGGCCCACTCGTTGGGAACTACAGTAGAAGATGCTGTGACAAGGACGGGGCGGTAAGTTAGGAGGGTGACACAAGACGTAGCTGTGACAAAGGGTGAGTGTGGTGTGGGTGGGGGTGTGCCCACACAGGCGGGTGCACACACACTAACAACCAGACAACAATTATCTACACTTGTAACTTGTGTTAATGAGGCCCCCCCATCCCCCCTCCACACACACACACAAGTAACCCCTCACCGAGATGCCGACACCTCATTTGTAAGTGGGAACAATGCGTCCGTTGACGGACTCCTTCGTGGACGCTGAATAACACGCAGCGTCTTAGTAACTCACTATCACACACACACACTGACTTTTTGGGGATATCCTTGGTAGTTTACACTATGTATGATAATTGTACTTATGTGTACCTATACCTAAATAAACTTACACAAACATTACGGCAACATAAACGAGGGTATATAACAGTAAACAGTTACAGTACAAGCGGTAACAGAAGAAATTGGAAATTTTGTTTATGCGTGTCATAGTACCCAGCTGAGTGGAACTTTTGATCATATAAGCGAGTCCTTCCGCTGTCTTACCATTCCATATTACATCATAAGATATGATATTAATTTTCTCAGTACCACTTAACAATGTGTGTCCCAAGAACTGTAAGAAAACCCAGGTACCTAGTGGGGTTATTCAAGTGTTGGAAGCAGGTACCAGTACATTGTGTTGTGTGTAGTGATGTGACATGACGCCATCGCAGTAATATTGAGCCAAGGGGTTGCAGGTTAAGAATGGGTGTTTGTGTCAAGTCAATGTTCCCGAGGTGCTGTATGGCCGTTATTCATTAAGAAGTCACTGAAGGAAGCACAAAAGTCATCTCTTTCAGGACACCCACACAAAGTGAGCACCACAAATAGAGCATTATCCTCTTTCAAAGCTCCAGTCCAATTATCACTCTATAGCAACCAGGAAAAAAAATGTTTTTTTATATTTCCGTTACATCCTTTTTTATTTAACATATCGGGCGTTTACCACCACTCCAGGATGACCCAAAGAAGAAAAATACATTCACTATCATTCACTCTCCAGCTGTTTCTCCAGAAGTGTAATCAGCTAACTCAATGAATTGCAATAGGCCCAACCATCTCTAGAGTGTAGGCACTCAATGAATTTTCCATCATTAAATCTGACTAACCAGCTTTCTTGATCCCTTCACAGATGCTACCCAACTCGCACTCTAACAGCACATCAAATCCCAAAATCAACTTACTGTGATCTATTTTTTCACACATGCGTTCTGGACGCTCAGGTTCCTTCCTATGAAGACCTCTATTACATCCTTCCGTCATTCCTTCTGGAGACACACTATACCTTTCATCCACCTTATACGCCCTCTTAATCAACTTGTTCCTTTAAATCTAAATGGCCAAATTACCTCAACAATCCCTCATCACTCCCCGAAATAAAACCATATTACCACACCATTTCCGTCTTCATTCTTTATTCTCTGCATAATATTTACTCCTGCACAAACTGTTCTCAGACACGACATCACTACCTCCAGCCTCCTCGCTACGGCATTCCAAGACGTAGTATTCCGACCCATGCTAAAGTGCAATTACTACCCTACTCATATATATATATATATATATATATATATATATATAATATATATATATATATATATATATATATATATATATATATTATATATATATTCGCATACTTTCTATCCCTAATCTTTCTATCCCTATCCCTTTTTAGGGCACCCTCTGCCAATACAGTCACTCACCTCTATGTTCACTCTAAATTACTTTCCCTGACACACCAGTTAAAACCCCTCACCAACTTCTGCAACAACTCTCGTGAATGCCCGACAAACACTGTGTCATCAGCAAAGAGCAACTGTGACGACTCCTACTTTATATCGCAATTACTACACTAGGATTGCACCTGTCACTAACGCACTATCAGTTACAACCCCATCTATAAGTACATTAAACACTAATGATAGCACATATATCTGCCTAAGGCCCACTTTTATTGTCAATTATTCCAATTTTCTCCTACATTCCTAACCTGAGTCTCACTCTCTTCATAAAACCTATCTAGAGCTTTCAACATACTACTCATACTATATTTTATTATTCTGCAAATCTGTCTGTCATATGTGTACACACAAGATATAATTAGATAGACAATAAAAACTTTTTTATTTACGAATTAAATATGTGAAATTATATTTTGCGGTCTTCCCTCTCAAAGGTTTTTCTTTGTGTTCTTTTGTACTTTTTTTTGAGGACGCCTCACCTACGGAAATACTCCCATCCGAGGTGGTGAACAACTTCCAGACTGCCCTCGCTGCTGTTACAAGGGAGCGCATGTCAGAGCTTCAGTAATCATTCTGAGTAACATTTGTCAATGGTGTCAATGTTGACACCCTGGCAGGGCAAGGAGGGATATAAAATGAATTAAGGGTAACAAGACTAGTTAGGTTTCGCACCCGCATCTTCCAGAGCCAATGAATTAGTGTTTGTGCTGCCGTAATTTAGCTATAACATTTAACTATCACACAGACCAATTTTAATGTCAGATATGATATCAGAGAGACTGGTTCGTTTTACGCTCAACAAGATGACTGCAATATTTTTTTCATTGAATTTGAACTCGATGCTGCGCTAATTAAAGGCAAATCCCCTTTCCCTGGGATGGACGGTATTACTTGCAACATATTGTTCTGCCAAGTTCAAGAATATCCTTCACTTGAACTATATAAGATGAGATATGCAACTCTGGAGCTGCCTAAATCAAGGACCAAGTCTCATCATTCCCATTCCGAAACCTCATCAACAAAATGCATTTCGCCCGATATCTTTTACTAGCAGCTTGCATAAAATATTTGAGAGGATGGTCTTAAATATTATATAATCATGGGGGAGCGCTAAACCCGTAGGATTATACAGTGCATGTGGGGTGAGGGATGGAAGGTATTCAGGGAACCAGAGCACACATCCAATTCCCTAGATCAAGAGTCTCTCACCAGCGTCAAGGTACCTTCCTTGAGGGGATGGTCTTAAATAGTCTCATGCATAGAATTAAAAAAAACTCCCCAGCTGGGTTGTTTCATGCATGGAAGGAATGCGTATCATTGCATAACCACCTTACTCGCCCAGCACACCGACGCCTCCTACACTACCTTCCTTCATCTCACAGATGCTTATCATCCAGCTAACCGACAGACGGATGCGAGAATGGATGTAGATGAATGGCTTCTCCGCTGGGACATGGCAACCTGTCCAACAGAATGTCTTCTGGGCCGTTCCAGAGGCCTGTACAGAGGTATAACTAATTACTTTAAATTAGGACTCCTACAAGATGCCCTCAGTCCTCCCACCTTATTCAGCATTCTAATTAATGTTTTCCGAAATCCTATGCCAGGCAACCCACTTATTTACGTATATGATTAACTTTACTGTTGATATCAGTCACACTGGATTCTCCAAAACTCAAAACATCCTTAACTATATAATCGATTCGTGTCAGATTTGGAGTAGATCATCTCGGCTGAGAAAATGATGGCACCTAAAAGGGATCCTCTCCGACAGGGAGGCGTAGTTTGCATAACTCAGCTGTAGTATGATGTATTAATATTGGTAGAATTACCGACAATATGTTAAGTAAAAGGACACAAATGCAACTAATGTGACATTTTATTGTGGCAACGTTTCGCTCTCCAGGAGCTTTTTTTTATCACCTTTTACTCATGTGCAAGTTGATTGTTCTACCTTATTGTATTACTACTACAACTTCTACCACCACTAGTATTACACCACTAGTATTACACCACTAGTATTACACCACTAGTATTACACCACTAGTATTACACCATGTATTGTATTGAGGCGTAGTTTGCATAACTCAGCTGTAGTATGATGGGTCTCGGCTCGAAGATGTAACCAGATACAGACATTTAGGAACTGAGGTCCCTCTATTTGGACTTTATATAAACAAACTTTTTTTTTGTTGATACAAATAAAGAGTGAGGGCACTATGGACTATGGTAGTATTTCACCCTAAGATACTGTGCTAATGCGAGAATGTTAGAAAACTATATACTATCTTGCTTACGTCATAGTTGACAATGGTACACTCTTCATGTTATCAGACACACTGCTTGGACTCTTGACTAGGATGCCCATATAATACCAAAATACATTACTAAGCACGCGGAAAGAACCTGATATCCCAAGCATCAGAGATAAGTGTTACTGAAACTAATGCCCTCATCGGTGTCAATATGCTCAGGTCAACCCGTCCAAACCTTTTTACAAAAGTCTTCCAAGCTTCCTTTACCACAGGTGAACACTCCACACACATCATGAAAATTGAAACTAACCTCAGAATAAATCAGATACACTGTCAAGGTGAGAGTTGTACTTCCCGACATCATGGAAAATTACCTCTTTTTCATATCACTATCCATCATTTTACCCCAAAGATTCTTATTAGATCACAATCAAAGTTTTTTGAAGGCAATCATGATGCTTTAAATTGTACTGATATCTTAGTCACACAGCACTCTCTTTTACAAATTATGTATGTTGATGAGTGTTTATCATTCCACTGGTGCAGTTGGTAGTGCCGTTATGCTACAGAGTGATGGCTGCTATATACTAATTGGAGCACTGATCAACAATTGAGCTTCCATCCTTCAAACTGAACTCTTTGATAAACTTATTGCACTCAAATGTGTTCGTGTATCTAAAGTTGACACCTTAATTGTAAGTGATTCCTATCATCTATAAATGGTCTTTAACTACACGAGTTGCAACTGTGACATGCCTCGTGTCAGAAGCCAGACACAGGTATGATAGAATTGTACACAGTGGAGTTCAATATACACCTTTAGTGGATTCTCTTTCACATTGGCTTTCAAAAGTATGACTGAAATGATAAATTGTCAGTGGTGTATGCCTTCAAGGAGAGAGTAGATTACTCCCTCCTTGAAGGCATACACTCAAACAACTTCAGACAACTAATAGTCTGAAGATAAAAACACGAAAAGAACTCCAAATGAACTTCATTAACTTGAAAAAGAAGGTGACACCAATCAATCCATCCATCGTCATTCTTTGAAGCAAGATGAGCCACAACTCATTGGCACACCCGACACAATCAGGAGGCTCTCGGATGTCGCTCCTCAACTCATTCTCTTAACTCCCAGAAACAACCATACGGCCTCCAGCAAATTTCTCAATTAGACTGTGTTGAACTAGGTTAGGCTGTCCTATATCCATGTATATGTATAAGATAAGGCGATACAAATTATGAGGCACCAACAGAAAACAACAGTGAAATGATGCGACGAGACTAAAAAAAAAAAAACATACCACGTGACCCAACAATTAATATTTGCACCAATAACTATCATTACAGTTGTGACCGGGTGTGGACTAGTGAATTGCTCATTACTTTATAATTTGTTCATGATTGTAACCATGTATAAACGTAAGTAAGTAAATTTACTTACTTTCGTGATTCATTACCTTTGTAACTTGTGAGTTCATTACCTTTGTACCTTGTTCAGCTATCAAAACTTTGGGGCCCAGTCCCTGGACCCATTATGTACCTCTGTAATCTTTTGACTACCGTCCACAGGATGGGTATGGGGTGCATAATAACGATATTAAACTAACTAACGACGCGTTAGCGAGTTTGAACCACCAGATGATGGAGACGACTAAGGTAATCTTTGCCAGGAAACTATTGACATACTACGTGGTGGACTCAAACAAAAACATGAACTCAGAGACAACAACAGTGGCACATTACCAGCCATTCTGGAAACAAATACCCTGACTTTGCCTAGTTTAAATAACTCATAACTACATATAACTAACTGTAAGGTTTTGTGACTGAATTCATGACTGTGTAAACTCATTATTATTGTTCTGAAGCCAATAAATTTTTAATTGGATCATTACCACTAAGTTGTTTAGCAAATAAATTATGGGGCCCAGTCGTTAGTCCCATTATGTGGGTATATGGTGCGCAAAGATATCAAACTGTTTTGAATAAGCCTTTTAGTTTACGCTATAACTCTGACTTTTTTATATGTACAGTAAGTTTCTTTGCTGTAATATTTGCGATATGTTGGAACATTTCAGTATTTTTTTTCTGTAGAACCTTTTCATTCACTTTTCATGGCTGATATCCATAGACCATATATTCTATATACTTTTATATTCATAGTTTATAATACACTGATTTGGTGTTAGAGCTGAGGAGAGTTATACGTGGAGTGTTGGATAGTTCCTTGTTTATATGTTGACGCTAATACCTAGATGTTTACTAGATATTTCTCAAGACAGTATAGCAGCACATGAATGTACATTATGCTTGTGTATACTTCACTAACGTTGTCATTCTAGTGTATTGTATTTCACTATGAGATGTCTCTCTGTTTTCTCTAGGGAATTATCCTCTCTTGAATAACGAGTGTTGACAAATAGTAGTGGTAGTGCTTGTGGCGATGATGGTTGTTTATGGTGGTGGGGAATGGTGTTTAGTAGTGGTGGTGGTTGTGGTGGTGGCTGACCATTAGCAGAGGAAGGGGAGCGAACAAATTTATCAACACAACATTTACTGACCCTGTTCTCAAACACACACACACACACACACACACACACACACACACACACACACACACACACACACACACACACACACATAGACCTACTTCAACTATTGGATGGTACCACTATGACCCCGCCTCCTCCTGCTTCACCTCACCTGTCTACAGTATATAAGCCACCTCCATTGCCCTATGCTGTACTAACTACCAGATTGATGCACTGAACACATCGACTCCAGGCCGAGGGACTGATTACCTCAAACTCCTCCTCCTTATAACTTTCTACTTTGTATTGGACTGATGAAGCCACTGTGTGGAGAAACGTTTCCACAATAAAGATACCCAAGTGTTGCATATGTGTCTAATTTATCAATATCTATATTACCTGCACTTGCAAGTAATCTTAGATCATCTATCTTATTTCTTAGACTCCTACTATTTGTATAGTAAGCTAGTCACTCGTTGCCCTCTACTATCTCTCTTAGTTTGTTGAACAATTGCTTTGCCTTTACAAGCAACTTTATTTTGAATATTGTCTTTTAAACATATCCCTGAGGTATCCTGGTAATATCTGCTGTTTCCAACCCTAGTACTGCAGCCTGATCGTTTCCCACAAACACACAGACATCATAGTCGGCTTGTGTGAGTCGCATCCTGGGCTAACCCTCCGGGGTTAAAAATCCGAACAAAATCTTAACTTATTGCCAGAAATATACATCAACCGTAAAACGTTAACTGCGTATGAAATATTTGTACCAAATTGTTCACTTGGACAGCAGCTGCTGCTGCTCATTGTTCAGTGAAGAATAGGGATGGAACGATACCAAAATTTTAGGCCAATAACGATACTATTGAAATTAGACGATACCCACCGATACCGGTACCGATGCTCAAGTTTTGGCCGATACGGATATTTTATTACATCCTTAGTGAAAAAAACAAACAAAATACATAATAAACCGAGGCACAACAAATGTTAGTGTGAGTCGCTGAGCATGGCAAGAGTCTTCACCACCTGTCATGAACACGTCACACTACAAAACACCTGATCCACTTTACACACTCACGCGGAGCCCCGCTGCTACTGCTGCTACTGCTGCTGCTGCTGCTGCTGTTGCTGTCTTACCTGGGAACACCAGAGGGAGAGAAAATTTAGTGTGTTACGAATAAATCCTGTATAATTAAAACACTATTTTACCTTATCAAAAATACTTTTATCCCTAAAACAGGAGTAAATATAAATTAAGTATATACACAGAGATATATATACCTTTCAGTGTATATAGACAGAGATGCGGCTCCTTACTCTTGTAGTTTTTATTCTGAGCTCACAAGCTTGCCAAATTTTCTTACAAATTAGTGTTTTGCTATTTTGTCTTAAAAATATCAAAATACTTATGAAAATTAAAATGGTAATAATGACTGAATTTTACATCAAAACTAACTTAACATCCTAACGTAACCTTTACAGAATTTCCCTTATAGAGTTGAATTCTACCAAACTTATCTAAGGCCAACTTAAGTTTACTTAGTACATTTAACATTAATGTAATATAATTTTATGATACTCCTGCACCACAGCGCCATCAAAAGGCCTCTTGTGGTGCAGAACATTTAATAAAGGTAAGTTTGGTCACTCGTGCCTTCATCAGCTCTATTGGACTGAAGAATATACTAGTGGCGAAACGTTTCCTTTAATAAATGTTCTGACCTGTACACAAGTGTCCTTTTTCACAGTAGGTACCAAGCCTACCATTTACAATGGTAGTTCCTTCAAGACTACGGTACTCTTCACTAACTCCAAGGCTGATTACCTCATCTTTTGTATATAATTCTTCACATTATGTAATAATAAAGCCACTGGTTGGCGAAACGTCTACAAATAAAAATACCCAGATGTTGCACATGTGTCTAATTCTTCAACTAACGTATTGTTTCTAATTAAGCGACTGTGATATCTTTCTCCTGCCAGGCGGTACCTACGTGTTTGTAAAACGTGCTGACTGTTCGCTAACTGCCGAGGTGTTGCACTCTGCTGACTAAAGTCAGCTGATTTACATCTGTCAGCCGTACTGGACGTCCAGCCGCGCACTCTGATTACTCACGCTCTTGAAACCTGTTTAAATCTCGTTGTTTAACACTACGAAGTTAATCTTCAGGATGAACATCATAAAAGATACCCAGAGAAGTTTCAGTTAGGAGGGTTAAGAATGTGCCCGTTGTTTGTTCCAGTAGACTGAGGGTTAAGAATGTGCCCGTTGTTTGTTCCAGTAGACTGAGGGTTAAGAATGTGCCCGTTGTTTGTTCCAGTAGACTGAGAGTTAAGAATGTGCCCGTTGTTTGTTCCAGTAGACTGAGGGTTAAGAATGTGCCCGTTGTTTGTTCCAGTAGACTGAGGGTTAAGAATGTGCCCGTTGTTTGTTCCAGTAGACTGAGGGTTAAGAATGTACCCGTTGTTTGTTCCAGTAGACTGAGAGTTAAGCATGTGCCCGTTGTTTGTTCCAGTAGACGGAGGGTTAAGAATGTGCCCGTTGTTTGTTCCAGCAGACTGTCATATGTGACGGTGCGAAGCATCCATGCTTCACACATCATGATTTACATCATAACCTGGTGAACAATATGTCTCTCTACATTGGAAAGTCTGACACATACCAGTACTTCGTTTCAACTGGGTAATAAGTCTGTATCAGTGGCCAATATCTGGGGCCGCAGGTTACCATAAATCATGGCTAAGGTAAAGAAACACTTAAATATCTGTTTATGAACTTAGAATATATATATATATATATATATATATATATATATATATATATATATATATATATATATATATATATATATATATATATAATATATTTATTACCTGGAGAGAATTCCAGGGGTCAACGCCCCTGCGGCCCGGTCTGTGACCAGGCCTCATGTTGGACCAGAGCCTGATCAACCAGGCTGTTACTGCTGGCCGCACGCAGTCCAACGTACGAACCACAGCATGGCTGGTCAGGTACCTACTTTAGGTGCCTGTCCAGTGCCTGCTTGAAGACAGCCAGGGGTTTGTTGGTAATTCCCCTTATGTATGCTGGGAGGCAGTTGAACAATCTTGGGCCCCTGACACTTATTGTGTTGTCCCTCAACGTGCTAGTGGCACCCCTGCTTTTCATTGGGGGGATGTTACATCGCCTGCCGAGTCTTTTGCTTTCGTAGGGAGTGATTTTCGTGTGTAAGTTTGGTACTAATCCCTCAAGAATTTTCCATGTGTATATAACAATATATCTCTCCCGCCTGCGTTCTAGGGAGTACAGGTTTAGAAACTTCAAGCGTTCCCAGTAATTGAGGTGGTTATATATATATATATATATATATATATATATATATATATATATATATATATATATATATATATATATATATATATATATATATAACAAATATTACATTAGCTTTCATACATATTTAAAAAATCAGTTTTTTATATGTTGCTACTATTGTACAAGCCCATCATTCATGTGCCCTGTCAAGTAAATAAAGCCTTGGGCTGTTGTTGAAAAGGTTGGGAATGCTGTAGTTACTGGATCTCCATGGTTGCTTGGCTGATATTTGTTTTGGTCATTGTACCACCAAGACTGACTTGATGATGTCTGTGTGTAGTCACTGTACTGGCAAGACTGACTTGATGATGTCTGTGTGTAGTCACTGTACTGGCAAGACTGACTTGATGATGTATGTGTGTAGTCACTGTACTAGCAAGACTGACTTGATGATGTCTGTGTGTAGTCACTGTACTGGCAAGACTGACTTGATGATGTCTGTGTGTAGTCACTGTACTAGCAAGACTGACTTGATGATGTCTGTGTGTAGTCACTGTACTGGCAAGACTGACTTGATGATGTATGTGTGTAGTCACTGTACTGGCAAGACTGACTTGATGATGTCTGTGTGTAGTCACTGTACTGGCAAGACTGACTTGATGATGTCTGTGTGTAGTCACTGTACTGGCAAGACTGACTTGATGATGTATGTGTGTAGTCACTGTACTGGCAAGACTGACTTGATGATGTATGTGTGTAGTCACTGTACTGGCAAGACTGACTTGATGATGTCTGTGTGTAGTCACTGTACTGGCAAGACTGACTTGATGATGTCTGTGTGTAGTCACTGTACTAGCAAGACTGACTTGATGATGTCTGTGTGTAGTCACTGTACTGGCAAGACTGGCTTGATGATGTCTGTGTGTAGTCACTGTACTAGCAAGACTGGCTTGATGATGTCTGTGTGTAGTCACTGTACTAGCAAGACTGGCTTGATGATGTCTGTGTGTAGTCACTGTACTAGCAAGGCTGGCATGATGTTTGTGTTGTGTTCACTGTACCTGCAAGACTGGCTTGATGATGTCTGTGTGTGGTCACTGTACTAGTAAGACTGGCTTGATGATGTTTGTGTTTGGTCACTGTACTAGAAGACTGGCTTGGTGATGTCTTGTGTTAGTCACTGTACTAGTAAGACTGGCTTGGATGATTTGTGTGTAGTCACTGTACTAGAAGACTGGCTTGTGATGTTTGTTGTGGTCACTGTACTAGAAGACTGAGCTTGGTGATGTTGTGTTGTGGTCACTGTACTAGTAAGACTGACTTGGATGTTTGTGTTGTAGTCACTGTACTAGTAAGACTGAGCTTGTGATGTTTGTGTGTAGTCACTGTACTAGCAAGACTGGCTTGATGATGTTTGTGTTGTGTCACTGTACTAGCAAGACTGGCTTGGTGATGTTTGTGTTGTGGTCACTGTACTAGTAAGACTGGCTTGATGATGTTTGTGTTGTGGTCACTGTACTAGTAAGACTGGCTTGGTGATGTTTGTTGTGGTCACTGTACTAGTAAGACTGGCTTGGTGATGTTTGTGTTGTGTTCACTGTACTAGTAAGACTGGCTTGGTGATGTTTGTGTTGTGGTCACTGTACTAGTAAGACTGGCTTGGTGATGTTTGTGTTGTGGTCACTGTACTAGTAAGACTGCTTGGTGATGTTTGTGTTGTGGTCACTGTACTAGTAAGACTGGCTTGGTATGTTTGTGTTGTGGTCACTGTACTAGTAAGACTGGCTTGGTATGTTTGTGTTGTGGTCACTGTACTAGTAAGACTGGCTTGGTAATGTTTGTGTTGTGGTCACTGTACTAGTAAGACTGGCTTGGTGAATGTTTGTGTTGTGGTCACTGTACTAGTAAGACTGGCTTGGTAATGTTTGTGTTGTGGTCACTGTACTAGTAAGACTGGCTTGGTAATGTTTGTGTTGTGGTCACTGTACTAGTAAGACTGGCTTGGTAATGTTTGTGTTGTGGTCACTGTACTAGTAAGACTGGCTTGGTGATGTTTGTGTTGTGGTCACTGTACTAGTAAGACTGGCTTGGTGATGTTTGTGTTGTGGTCACTGTACTAGTAAGACTGGCTTGGTGATGTTTGTGTTGTGTTCACTGTACTAGTAAGACTGGCTTGGTGATGTTTGTGTTGTGGTCACTGTACTAGTAAGACTGGCTTGGTGATGTTTGTGTTGTGGTCACTGTACTAGTAAGACTAGCTTGGTAATGTTTGTGTTGTGGTCACTGTACTAGTAAGACTGGCTTGGTAATGTTTGTGTTGTGGTCACTGTACTAGTAAGACTGCTTGGTATGTTTGTTGTGGTCACTGACTAGTAAGACTGGCTTGGTAATGTTTGTGTTGTGGTCACTGTACTAGTAAGACTGGCTTGGTAATGTTTGTGTTGTGGTCACTGTACTAGTAAGACTGGCTTGGTAATGTTTGTGTTGTGGTCACTGTACTAGTAAGACTGGCTTGGTAATGTTTGTGTTGTGGTCACTGTACTAGTAAGACTGGCTTGGTGATGTTTGTTTGTGGTCACTGTACTAGTAAGACTGGCTTGGTAATGTTTGTTTGTGGTCACTGTACTAGTAAGACTGGCTTGGTGATGTTTGTGTTGTGGTCACTGTACTAGTAAGACTGAGCTTGGTAATGTTTGTGTTGTGGTCACTGTACTAGTAAGACTGGCTTGGTAATGTTTGTGTTGTGGTCACTGTACTAGTAAGACTGGCTTGGTGATGTTTGTGTTGTGGTCACTGTACTAGTAAGACTGGCTTGGTGATGTTTGTGTTGTGGTCACTGTACTAGTAAGACTAGCTTGGTGATGTTTGTGTTGTGGTCACTGTACTAGTAAGACTGGCTTGGTGATGTTTGTGTTGTGGTCACTGTACTAGTAAGACTGGCTTGGTAATGTTTGTGTTGTGGTCACTGTACTAGTAAGACTGGCTTGGTGATGTTTGTGTTGTGGTCACTGTACTAGTAAGACTAGCTTGGTGATGTTTGTGTTGTGGTCACTGTACTAGTAAGACTGGCTTGGTAATGTTTGTGTTGTGGTCACTGTACTAGTAAGACTGGCTTGGTAGATGTTTGTGTTGTGGTCACTGTACTAGTAAGACTGGCTTGGTAATGTTTGTGTTGTGGTCACTGTACTAGTAAGACTGGCTTGGTGATGTTTGTGTTGTGGTCACTGTACTAGTAAGACCTTGGTAGTTGGCACTGTATAGTAAGACTGCTTTGATGTTTGTTGGGTCACTGTACTAGTAAGACTGGCTTGGTAATGTTTGTGTTGTGGTCACTGTACTAGTAAGACTGGCTTGGTAATGTTTGTGTTGTGGTCACTGTACTAGTAAGACTGGCTTGGTGATGTTTGTGTTGTGGTCACTGTACTAGTAAGACTGGCTTGGTGATGTTTGTGTTGTGGTCACTGTACTAGTAAGACTAGCTTGGTGATGTTTGTGTTGTGGTCACTGTACTAGTAAGACTGGCTTGGTAATGTTTGTGTTGTGGTCACTGTACTAGTAAGACTGGCTTGGTAATGTTTGTGTTGTGGTCACTGTACTAGTAAGACTGGCTTGGCAATGTTTGTGTTGTGGTCACTGTACTAGTAAGACTGGCTTGGCGATGTTTGTGTTGTGGTCACTGTACTAGTAAGACTGGCTTGGTGATGTTTGCTTAGATAATAACCATGACATCAGCTGTGGCATCCACAGTCGACCACGTTTAGGATAACAGCTACGAACATTGACGTTTCGAACGCAACCACGCAGCACCGTGCCAACTACTGCCAGTTGACTATACAGTGAGAGGAGGAACCATGTGTGTGCAGTTAATTCCAAGGTGACGGAGCTATATGAAGCTCTGAGCAAGCCAGGTGTTAAGCCAGCATTGTTCTGTGCTTCCACTATACGGCAGGCACTACACACCAAGAGCTCTTGCTTTCAATATATCTTAGCCTTTGAGAGCTTTATATCAAAATGGACAACTCACTCACCTTGACCTGCTTCCTGAATGCAATAAAGCGATTTAAAAAATCATAGTGCGACCATAACAGGAAGTAAGAAACTGTTACTATTATTTTTATTATTATTAGTAGTAGTAGTTGTAGTAGAAGTAGTATAATTTTATTATTTATTTTAATTATATTTTTTTATTTATGCAGAAATGTAATGTTGGTTACACAGTCAGTTGTAGTCTGTTGGTTCCGTATTTGTTTTGCTTGGCAGGCAACTTCATGTTCCATCATTGTCATGTTCTTCATCATCGGTGAACGTGAGCAACACAAACTTTTGGCTTACCACCTTGTCCGACACTACAGTGAACAGTGCCAGAAGCAGCGACCACGGCACAGGCTTACACGAATGACAAGAACGTCAAAACATGCACGGTATGTGGTCATTAGTTAGTTAGTTCAGACTCTCAGGTAAGGACCCACTAGGGGCGAGGGGGAAGTGGGGACAGAAGAAGAATAGCCGGTGAGAGGAAGAACTTACGTAGAAGAGAAAGAGTCAGGACTAAACCCAACAGTCTAACTATGTGGTCATACATGCATATACATGACGGTATGTGGTCATACATGCATATACATGACGGTATGTGGTCATACACGCATATACATGACGGTATGTGGTCATACATGCATATACATGACGGTATGTGGTCATACATGCATATACATGACGGTATGTGGTCATACACGCATATACATGACAGTATGTGGTCATACATGCATATACATGACAGTATGTGGTCATACATGCATATACATGACGGTATGTGGTCATACATGCATATACATGACAGTATGTGGTCATACATGCATATACATGACAGTATGTGGTCATACATGCATATACATGACGGTATGTGGTCATACACGCATATACATGACGGTATGTGGTCATACATGCATATACATGACGGTATGTGGTCAACATGCATATACATGACGTATGTGTCATAACGATAATGAGGTATGTGGTCATACATGCATATACATGACATATGTGGTCATACATGCATATACATGACGGTATGTGGTCATACATGCATATACATGACGGTATGTGGTCATACACGCATATACATGACGGTATGTGGTCATACATGCATATACATGACGGTATGTGGTCATACATGCATATACATGACGGTATGTGGTCATACATGCATATACATGACAGTATGTGGTCATACACGCATATACATGACGGTATGTGGTCATACACGCATATACATGACGGTATGTGGTCATACAGCATATACATGACGGTATGTGGTCATACATGCTTATACATGACGGTATGTGGTCATACATGCATATACACGACGGTATGTGGTCATACACGCATATACATGAAGGTATGTGGTCATACACGCATATACATGACGGTATGTGGTCATACATGCTTATCAAGTAGTGGTACATGCATATACAAGGTATGTGGTCATACACGCATATACATGAAGGTATGTGGTCATACACGCATATACATGACGGTATGTGGTCATACACGCATATACATGCACGGTATGTGGTCATACATGCTTATACATGACGGCATGTGGTCATACACGCATATACATGACGGTATGTGGTCATACACGCATATACATAAACAAGCCGCACTTAGGAGACTGAAACATGTTTCGTTCGACTGGCACCATTAACGAGTCACACAGTGCCAAGTGTTAATGGTGCGGGTTATTTGTGTATTGTTGCAGCCACGGTACTGTGACCTTTTATTTTTTGCGGTATGTGGCTTTCATTTCTGCTTCACGTCCAATATGGCTGACAATTAACCCAACGTGAAGATTATTATAACTTAAACAAACCTATAATAATATTTAACTTTGGTCTCGGCTTATAGCGTGTAGAAACTGACGTACTATAAGTCGTTTAAAAACTACCTGGGTGTCTGCAGGACGGATTAATGGCCACTTGAACAATCACAACAACCAACAACAATAACAACCACAACAATAACAACCAACAACATCAATAACAACAACAACTGCCGTCGCTGCTACCACCATCGCTAATGGCACTTAAAATGCAGGTAAAAACTTCGGGAACAAACGTACGAGCTAACCTTATCGATCAGAAAGGTATTTGACTACCACTGTCACCACTCCCTCCACTACCACTGTCACCACTCCCTCCACTACCACTGTCACCACTCCCTACACTCACCAGTCACCACTCCCTCCACTACCACTGTCATCACTCCCTCCACTACCACTGTCACCACTCCCTCCACTACCACTGTCACCACTCCCTCCACTACCACTGTCACTCTCCTCACAGTACACTCCCTACCAGTCACCACTCCTCCACTACCACTGTCATCACTCCCTCCACTCATGCCACTTCCAAATTCCACTCCCTCCACTACCACGTCACCACTCCCTCCACTACCACTGTCACCACTCCCTCCACTACCAGTCACCACTCCTCCACTACCACTGTCATCACTCCCTCCACTACCACTGTCACCACTCCCTCCACTACCACTGTCACCACTCCTCCACTACCACTGTCACCACTTCCCTACACTCACCATACCACGTCTCCACTCACGTCCTCCTCCACTACCACTGTCATCACTCCCTCCACTACCACTGTCACCACTCTCTCCACTACCACTGTCACCACTCCCTCCACTACCACTGTCACCACTCCCTACACTCACCAGTCACCACTCCCTCCACTACCACTGTCACCACTCCTCCACTACCACTGTCACCACTCCTCCACTACCACTGTCACACTCCCTCCACTACCACTGTCACCACTCCTCCACTACCACTGTCACCACTCCCTCCACTACCACTGTCACCACTCACTCCACTACCACTGTCACCACTCCCTCCACTACCACTGTCACCACTCCCTCCACTACCACTGTCACCACTCCCTCCACTACCACTGTCACCACTCCCTCCACTACCACTGTCACCACTCCCTCCACTACCACTGTCATCACTCCCTCCACTACCACTGTCACCACTCCCTCCACTACCACTGTCACCACTCCCTACACTCACCAGTCACCACTCCCTCCACTACCACTGTCACCACTCACTACACTCACCAGTCACCACTCCCTCCACTACCACTGTCACCACTCCCTCCACTACCACTGTCACCACCCTCCACTACCACCACTCCCTCCACTACCACTGTCACCACTCCTCCACTACAACTGTCACCACTCCTCCACTACCACTGTCACCACTCCTCCACTACCACTGTCATACTCCTCCACTCCACTGTCACACTCCTCCACTACCACTGTCACCACTCTCCACTACCAGTCACCACTCCTCACTACCAGTCACACTCCCTCCACTACCACTGTCACCATCCTCCACTACCACTGTCACACTCCCTCCACTACCACTGTCATCACTCCCTCCACTACCACTGTCACCACTCCTCCACTACCACCACTCCCTCCACTACCACTGTCACCACTCCTCCACTACCACTGTCACCACTCCCTACACTCACTGTCACCACTCCTCCACTACCACTGTCACCACTCCTCCACTCCACTGTCACCACTCCCTCCACTACCACTGTCACCTCCCTCCACTACCACTGTCACCACTCCTCCACTACCACTGTCACCACTCCTCCACTACCACTGTCACACTCCCTCCACTACCACTGTCACACTCCTCCACTACCACTGTCACCACTCCCTACACTACCAGTCACCACTCCCTTCACTACCACTGTCACCACTCCCTCCACTACCACTGTCACCACTCCTCCACTACCACTGTCATCACTCCTCACTACCATGTCACCACTCCTCCACTACCACTGTCACCACTCCCTCCACTACCACTGTCACCACTCCTCCACTACCACTGTCACCACTCCCTCCACTACCACTGTCACCACTCCCTCCACTACCACTGTCATCACTCCTCCACTACCACTGTCATCCTCCCTCCACTACCACTGTCACCATCCCACTCCACTTACATCACTCACCACTGTCACCACTCCTCACTACCACTGTCACCACTCCCTCCACTACCACTGTCACCACTCCCTCCACTACCACTGTCACCACTCCCTCCACTACCACTGTCACCACTCCCTCCACTACCACTGTCACCACTCCTCCATTACCACTGTCACCACTCCCTCCTACCACTGTCACCACTCCTCCACTACCACTGTCACCACCTCCACTACCACTGTACCACTTTCCACTACATTGTCACCACTCCTCCACTACCACTGTCAAAACTCCCTCCCCTACCACCACTCCTCCACTTCCACTGTAACCACTCCCTCCACTTCCACTGTAACCACTCCCTCCACTACAGTCACCACTCCCTCACTACCACTGTCACCACTCCTTCCACTACCACTTCACCACTCCCTCCACTACCACTTCACCACTCCCTCCACTACCAGTCACACTCCTCCACTACAATGTCACACTCCCTCCACTACCACTGTCACCACTCCCTCCATACCAATGTCACCACTCCCTCCACTACCACTGTCACCTCCCTACCAATATCACACCCTCCACTACCACTGTCACCACTCCCTCCACTACCACTGTCACCACTCCCTCCACTACTAATGTCACCACTCCTCCACTACCACTGTCACCACTCCTCCACTACCACTGTCAAAACTCCCTCCACTACCACTGTCACCACTCCCTCCACTACCACTGTCACCACTCCCTCCACTACCACTGTCACCACTCCCTCCGTTACCACTGTCACCACTCCCTCCGTTACCACTGTCACCACTCCCTCCACTACCACTGTCACCACTCCCTCCACTACCACTGTCACCACTTCCTCCACTACTATTGTCACCACTCCCTCCACTACCACTGTCAAAACTCCTCCCTACCACCCCCACCACTGTTAACCACTCCCTCCACTTCCACTGTAACCACTCCTCCACTACCAGTCACCACTCCCTTCACTACCACTGTCACCACTCCTTCCACTACCACTCTCACCACTCCCTCCACTACCACTCTCACCACTCCCTCCACTACCAGTCATCACTCCCTCCACTACCAATGTCATCACTCCCTCCACTACCACTGTCACCACTCCCTCCATTACCAATGTCACCACTCCCTCCACTACCACTGTCACCACTCCCTCCATTACCATATCACCACTCCCTCCACTACCACTGTCACCACTCCTCCACTACCACTGTCACCACTCCCTCCACTACTAATGTCACCACTCCCTCCACTACCACTGTCACCACTCCCTCCACTACCACTGTCAAAACTCCCTCCACTACCACTGTCAAAACTCCCTCCACTACCACTGTCACCACTCCCTCCACTACCACTGTCACCACTCCCTTCACTACCACTGTCACCACTTCCTCCATTACCATTGTCACCACTCCCTCCACTACCACTGTCAAAACTCCTCCCTACACCACTCCCTCCACTTCCACTGTAACCACTCCTCCACTTCCACTGTAACCACTCCCTCCACTACCAGTCACACTCCCCTCCACTACCACTGTCACCACCTCCACTCCACTTACCACTCCCTCCACTACCACTGTCACCACTCCCTCCACTACCAGTCACACTCCTCACTACCAATGTCACCACTCCTCACTACCACTTCACCACTCCCTCCACTACCACTGTCACCACTCCCTCCACTACCACTGTCACCACTCCCTCCATTACCAATGTCACCACTCCCTCCACTACCACTGTCACCACTCCCTCCACTACCACTGTCACCACTCCCTCCACTACCACTGTCCACTCCCTCCACTACCACTGTCATCACTCCCTCCACTACCACTGTCACCACTCCCTCCACTACCACTGTCACCACTCCCTCCACTACCACTGTCACCACTCCCTCCACTACCACTGTCACCACTCCCTCCACTACCACTGTCACCACTCCCTCCACTACCACTGTCACCACTCTCCACTACCACTGTCACCACTCCCTCCACTACCACTGTCACCACTCCCTCACTCCACCACTGTCACCACTCCCTCCACTACCACTGTCACCACTCCCTCCACTACCACTGTCATCACTCCCTCCACTACCACTGTCATCACTCCCTCCACTACCACTGTCACCACTCCCTCCACTACCACTGTCCACTCCTCCACTACCACTGTCACCACTCCCTCCACTCCACTGTCACCACTCCCTCCACTACCACTGTCACCACTCCCTCCACTACCACTGTCACCACTCCCTCCACTACCACTGTCACCACTCCCTCCACTACCACTGTTATCACTCCCTCCACTACCACTGTCATCACTCCCTCCACTACCACTGTCGCCACTCCCTACACTCACCAGTCACCACTCCCTTCACTACCACTGTCACCACTCCCTCCACTACCACTGTCACCACTCCCTCCACTACCACTGTCACCACTCCCTCCACTACCATTGTCACCACTCCCTCCACTACCACTGTCAAAACTCCCTCCCCTACCACCACTCCCTCCACTTCCACTGTTAACCACTCCCTCCACTTCCACTGTAACCACTCCCTCCACTACCAGTCACCACTCCCTTCACTACCACTGTCACCACTCCTTCCACTACCACTCTCACCACTCCCTCCACTACCACTGTCACCACTCCCTCCACTACCAGTCATCACTCCCTCCACTACCAATGTCACCACTCCCTCCACTACCACTGTCACCACTCCCTCCATTACCAATGTCACCACTCCCTCCACTACCACTGTCACCACTCCCTCCATTACCAATATCACCACTCCCTCCACTACCACTGTCACCACTCCCTCCACTACCACTGTCACCACTCCCTCCACTACCACTGTCACCACTCCCTCCACTACCAATGTCACCACTCCCTCCACTACCACTGTCACCACTCCCTCCACTACCACTGTCAAAACTCCCTCCACTACCACTGTCACCACTCCCTCCACTACCAGAAGATATCAGAAACACGGCTGGAACCAGTTTAGAAGCCTTCAAGAGGAAACTGGACAAATATCTTCACCAGGTGCCAGATCAACCAGGCTGTGATGGATATGTGGGGCAGCGGGCCTCCAGCAGCAACAGCCTGGTTGACCAGGCAAGCACCAGACGAGCCTGGCCCATGGCCGGGCTCAGAGAGTAGATAAACTCTCGAAACTCTTCAAAGGTAAAGGTACCACTGTCACCACTACGACTAACAACCCTTCACGAGACCTCGACTTCCAAAAGAAAGTACGCACCCTCAGAGCAGACTTCATAACCAGCTTCATGTAGAGGTACGATAGGCCCCAGGAAACTCCTACTCCTAAGGCAAACGTTGGTTTCTTACAAAACACATTTTAAGCAAATTTCTCGACATACGATGGAAGATGAGGTAATCAGTCCCTCTGTCCTGATGAATCTGAAGCGGAGGCAGCAACACGGTCACTTATATACATAAGTAAGGTGAGGTGCAGCAGTTGAAGGCATCGTCCCTTTAGCTAGATTGCTAGCGCACTCAGCTCACACACTGAGGTCCGTTGTTCGATTCCCGGTACAGGTAGTAACATTAGAACGTGTTTCTTTAAGGAACCTGGTGTCCCTGCTCACCTAGCAATAAAATAGGTACCTGGTGTGGGTCGCATCATGGGGACAAAATTGACCTAATTTACCCAAAATGCTCTGCATAACAAAGGGTTTTCTATATATTATGTCTTTGGTGTCGGCTAGGTCAATATACTTTGTACATGTTCTTGTAGAAATAAAGATTATTTTTATTATTATTATTATTAATGGAAGTAGGTTATGGCCAAGAGTTGGATATTTACGCTGCACAAGACATCCTAAAGAGCTGTACCTCATCTGACTCCAGTATATAATTTATCAAGACTAAGGTACTGAACACCTTGAAGACTAAGGGACTGATTACCACATCTTCAACTGTATTTGGTATACAATCTCTGTACTGAACTGAAAAAGCCACTGACTGGCGAAACGTCTTCAACATAAACATACAAATCGTCTCCAATCAGTAGTCTGTTATACGAATTCTCCCCCAGCGAAATTTGCCAGCCAACGAGCACTCCGAGGACGCAGGGCGTCCTCACATAATACTCGGAGGACACAGGGCGTCCTCACATAACACTCGGAGGACACAGGGCGTCCTCACATAAAACTCCGAGGACACAGGACGTCCTCACATAACACTCGGAGGACACAGGGCGTCCTCACATAACACTCGGAGGACACAGGGCGTCCTCACATAACACTCCGAGGTCACAGGACGTCCTCACATAACACTCGGAGGACACAGGGCGTCCTCACATAACACTCCAAGGACACAGGGCGTCCTCACATAACACTCGGAGGACACAGGACGTCCTCACATAACACTCCGAGGACACAGGGCGTCCTCACATAACACTCCGAGGACACAGGGCGTCCTCACATAACACTCGAGGACACAGGACGTCCTCACATAACACCGAGGACACAGGACGTCCTCACATAACACTGCGAGGACACAGGGCGTCCTCACATAACACTCCGAGGACACAGGGCGTCCTCACATAACACTCCGAGGACACAGGACGTCCTCACATAACACTCCGAGGACACAGGACGTCCTCACATAACACTCCGAGGACACAGGACGTCCTCACATAACACTCCGAGGACACAGGGCGTCCTCACATAACACTCCGAGGACACAGGACGTCCTCACATAACACTCCGAGGACACAGGACGTCCTCACATAACACTCCGAAGACACAGGGCGTCCTCACATAACACTCCGAGGACACAGGGCGTCCTCACATAACACTCGGAGGACACAGGACGTCCTCACATAACACTCCGAGGACACAGGACGTCCTCACATAACACTGCGAGGACACAGGGCGTCCTCACATAACACTCCGAGGACACAGGGCGTCCTCACATAACACTCCGAGGACACAGGACGTCCTCACATAACACTGCGAGGACACAGGGCGTCCTCACATAACACTGCGAGGACACAGGGCGTCCTCACATAGCACTCCGAGGACACAGGACGTCCTCACATAAAATTCCGAGGACACAGGACGTCCTCACATAACACTGCGAGGACACAGGGCGTCCTCACATAACACTCGGAGGACACAGGACGTCCTCACATAACACCGAGGACACAGGACGTCCTCACATAACACTGCGAGGACACAGGGCGTCCTCACATAACACTCCGAGGACACAGGGCGTCCTCACATAACACTCCGAGGACACAGGACGTCCTCACATAACACTCCGAGGAAACAGGACGTCCTCACATAACACTCGAGGACACAGGACGTCCTCCATAACATTAACATTGCGAGGACACAGGGCGTCCTCACATAACACTCCGAGGACACAGGACGTCCTCACATAACACTCCGAGGACACAGGACGTCCTCACATAACACTGCGAGGACACAGGGCGTCCTCACATAACACTGCGAGGACACAGGGCGTCCTCACATAACACTCCGAGGACACAGGGCGTCCTCACATAAAATTCCGAGGACACAGGACGTCCTCACATAACACTCCGAGGACACAGGGCGTCCTCACATAGCACTCCGAGGACACAGGACGTCCTCACATAAAATTCCGAGGACACAGGACGTCCTCACATAACACTGCGAGGACACAGGGCGTCCTCACATAACACTGCGAGGACACAGGACGTCCTCACATAACACTCCGAGGACACAGGGCGTCCTCACATAACACTGCTTGGGTAAAATGGATGACATTCAGTGATAATTTTTGGCGTTTAGTTTCCTTGTTAAAAACAATAGGTGTGTATGTGTGTGTGTGTGTGTGTGTGTGTGACTCATCTACCTGCACTCACCAATTTGTGGTTGCAGGGATCGAGTCAAAGCTCCTGGCCCCGCCTCTTCACTGATCGCTACTAGGTCTTCTCCCTGCTCCATGAGCTTTATCAAACCTCGTCTTAAAACTATGTATTGCTCCTGCCTCCAATACGTCACTTGCCAGACTATTCCACTTCCTGACAACTCTATGACTAAAGAAATACTTTCTAATATCCCTTTGACTCATCTGAGTCTTCAACTTCCAATTGTGACCCCTTGTTTCTGCTTCCCATCTCTGGAATATCCTGTCTTTGTCCACCTTGTCAATTCCTCGCAGTATTTTGTATGTCGTTATCATGTCTCCCCTAACCCTCCTGTCCTCCAATGTCCTCAGTCCTTGTGTGTGTACTCACCTATTTGTACTCACTCACCTATTTGTGTGTGTGTGTGTTATATAATGCAGAATAACAACTGTGAAAAAATAATGAAATTCCAAGCGCTTTCGTGATTTCTCACATTCTCAAGGAACTATAAAAATAAAAGATTAACATGAAGGCATATAAGGACGAGACTATACCTGGCGGCTACCTCACAACACCTAACTTTTTATCATGATGTAGTTAGATAGTCAAGGATCCGTGAAACACACCTTATATTCTACCCAAAAATTTAATTTGTCTAATGTACCTTAAATTCTTCCCAAATTTTATTAATTATAAATGAATCCAATTTGTATAACCCAAAAGCAATATTCATATTATTTTCAAAACTATTTTTTATAATACTTGATTATATTATATTCCTCTCGACCATGGACTTACCAGATACAACTTTTTCACCTTTTTGAAAATCAACTGGATGGTTAAAATATCTCACATGAACAAACAGAGTATTAGAATCTTGCCATCTTCTAATGCTATATTTATGTTGTTTTAATCTTAATTCAAGACTTTTACCAGTTTGACCGAAATAAATTTTATCACATGGTTATTCTGCATATTGTGATATCACCCTCTATCCTTCCTAAAGGAGGCTTTAGGAAGAGTACGGGGTGTTTACACCAAGTGTTTAAAGTGAAACATATAGGTAAACAGAATTTAAATAAGGGTAAAGAGGTTTTTGTGGCATTTATGTATTTGGAAAATGCGTATGACAGGAGGGATAGGGGGGCAATGTGACAGATGTTGCAAATGTATGGAATAGGAGGTAGGTTATTGAAAGCAGTGAAGAGTCTTTACGAGGATAGTGAGGCTCAGGTTAGAGTGTGTATGAGAGAGGGAGATTATTTCCCAGTAAAAGTAGGCCTTAGACAAGGATGTGTGATGTCACCGTGGTTGTTCAATATATTTATAGATGGGATTGTAAGAGAAGTGAATGCTCGGGTGTTGGCAAGAGGTGTGGGGTTAAAAAATAAAGAATCTAACACAAAGTGGAAGTTGTCACAGTTGCTCTTTGCTGATGACACTGTGTTTTTGGGAGATTCTGAAGAGAAGTTGAAGGAGGGGTGTTAATGTTGCAGTTATAACTGTAGTGTAAGAACGCCTTTGGCAAGACAGTGATGGAGTGAATGATGGTGATTTTTTTTTCTTTTTCGGTCCACCCTGCCTTGGTGGGAAACGGCCGATGTGTTATAAATAAAAAAATCGTATGTAAATCACTTAAGAGTAGCTTAAGAATTAATATACATATAATGTGATGTGTAACAATGCAGTTTATCTTGTGTACACTCTAAAAGAATAAAAGAATAATAAAAATATAATAATCCTGCATTATGCTGCCAGTTTGCCACCTAATGAATGCAAAACCTGAATCAATCTAATTTGTGAATAGGAAACACATCGTACAGACAAAGCTATATTTACACTTCACAGTCAAGACTACGGTGCTCTTCAACAACTACAAGACTGACGGACTGATTACCTCATCTTTTGTATATAGTTTTACATTCTTTACATTATGTCCTTGTATTATTGATAAAGCCACTGGGTGGCGAAACGTCTTCAAATAAAGGTATCCAGATGCTGCACCTGTCATTTTTTACTACCTCCCTTGTTTTGAACATTCTCATTACCCACCCCGTCATTTTCCTGCCCTTCACGTTTGCCTTATTGTGTTCATTAAAAAATACCTCAGCTGCCATTATTACACCCAGGTCCTTCACATGTTCCTATTGTTCTATGTGGTGGTTTTCTTATGTATTGTATATAGTGCCCTTTTGAGTTCTTCATTCTTTACATATCTGTTGCAACTTGTTACCATGGAATATCATATTATTCTCTATGGCTTACTGAAACACTATTCTCTTTGGCTTACTGAAACACTATTCTCTTTGGCTTACTGAAACACTATTCTATATGGCTTACTGAAAAACTATTCTCTTTGGCTTACTGAAACACTATTCTCTATGGCTTACTGAAACACTATTCTATATGGCTTACTGAAACACTATTCTCTATGGCTTACTGAAACACTATTCTCTTTGGCTTACTGAAACACTATTCTCTTTGGCTTACTGAAACACTATTCTCTATGGCTTACTGAAACACTATTCTATATGGCTTACTGAAACACTATTCTCTATGGATTACTGAAACACTATTCTCTATGGCTTACTGAAACACTATTCTCTATGGCTTACTGAAACACTAGTTGTATATTCTTGTAATTTTTTTCATTCCTTTACCAAGGCTGTCATACTTATTTTTGTACCATCTGTAGATGATGATACGAAGCTGTGTGTGTTCCTGTTCAATATCATATACCTGGAGAGATTTTCGGGGGTCAACGCCCCCGCGGCCCAGTCTGTGTATATTATCATGTATCTTTCTCGCCTGCATTCCAGGGAATACAAGTCAAGGGACTTCAACCGTTCGCAATAATTTACGTGCTTTATCATACTTATGTGTGCTGTGAAGGTTCTCTGTACAATCTCCAGGTCAGCAATATCGCTTGCCTTAAAAGGAGCCGTTAGTGTACAGCAATATTCCAGCCTAGACGGAACAAGCGATTTGAAGAGAATCATCATGTGCTAGGCATCCCTAGCTTTGAAGGTTCTCATTATCCATCCTATCATTTTTCTAGCAGATGCGGTAGATACACATAGTGCCGGCAGCATCTTATCTGAGAGGATACCCTATGTAATGTAACCTGTCTAAGACCACAGTAAACCTATAAACTCGTAATACACGAGATGAATACTGTCAGCAGTATTATTGTGTACTTGTGTAGTATACTTAGATAATCCCAGCTACTTTATAGATAGGCTCCCTTGTTAGCTGTGACGTCACGAGACCCCTCACACGTGAGCCGTAGGCCACAGGGTTCATCCTAAGTCACTCTCGGTAGGCTCCTGGGCTTCTCAAGACTCTCTTGATTATACGCCTCCAAGATATCCAACGTGTGTATTTATTACTCCAATATCTCCTGACGAACCCCCAAGACAATACCATCCTTTAAAATATCTGCATCAGAGATTTAAGATCAACCTGTTTGTAGTGGCGACTACAATGGTTCAACAATTTTGGGAGAGAAGATCCCTGAAGAATCTCATCCCACCATCACTGAGTTAACTTGGTTTACATAGAATGAAATGGAGTGAGTGTACCTGTTAGATGTTTAAGGCGGGGGGGGGGGATTCTTAACATGTAGACCCCCAATGGATTGGCCAATATGTTCCCATACCCACTTCACCAGACTGTCGTAATCATAATCATCACCAGTCCTATTAGGTACCATATGACTCCAAAACATAGCTTACGGATAGAACAGTTGATAGTTTAATCTAACAATTTTTTTTTAAAATGTTCAGAGATCGAGTTCCATATACTACTTGTCAAGAACCCTTGGGGTGGGGGGTACAGAGCCACTTTACATACCTTGGGGTGTGAGAGTGACACGTCACTCCGTGTGTGCAGCTGCTGCTCCCTGCTGCACGTCTTGCTAACCCAAGTAGCTGCTGCCTTTCCTCCTACCCATCACGCTCTGCACGTGCAATGGAGAAAGGGAAATGAATGAGTCCTATTTCTCCAGGAAATACAATAGCATACACGTCTGAAATATAAACAATGAATTTATACACACACACACACGAGCCAGGAGCTGTGAATCGACCCCTGCAACCAAATATAGGTGAGTACCACAACACAAGAGGTGTCTATCGACAAGTTGCCGCCGATAACTTGATTGTATCGCTACATCACTCTGATGATCCGGTAAATACAACACACGAGGCACTTGCAGAACACAGGATGAGATAAAACAAGAAGCAAAGACACAGAATGAATCGAGGGAAGAAAAGTTGTCAGACTGACAGAGAAAACCAAGATAAAGGAACAAATTATGAACGAATAGATAAGAGAACCAACACAAGAACTTGATTACAAGAGAAGACACAGAAAACAAAGACACAAAAACAGGAAATGGTGATAATGGAAAGATAAAAGAAATGCAGTTATATTTGCAGAAAAGGTAATATTAGGTGATTATGATCCTCAAGGGAACACGTGATGATCCACAAACAAGGTGTGATGATCCACAAGGGAACACGTGATGATCCACAAACAAGGTGTGATGATCCACAAGGGAACACGTGATAATCCAAACAACGTGTGATGGTCCACGGGAAAGGGGGGGGGGAAAGATGAATCTCATATAGAAATTTCAATTACATTTATCCTTGATACGACTAGTGAACTGCACTGGGCGAAACGTAAGACAGAATGAAAGTGACAGATCGGTCCAATAATGACCACTGTTTTTCTTTTCTTTAAGAACACTTCCCTAAGTCAGGGGCAGACTTGGTGATTGTCGCGTGCAATTTGTAAGCGAAGAAGCAAAGGAGTTAGTGAGGAAGATGAGACCAGCTCTGAGAGACTCGATCACGTTCAACAATGTCTACATAAAGATGTACCTCTCATTATAAGTCAGATATAGCAGGAAAGGAGAGAACCAGAGGAGGGAAAGTCTGGGAAAGTGGAGCCTGTAAATGGTACCAGGCTACACCCACGAAGGAATCTCAGAGAGAGAGAGAGAGAGAGAGAGAGAGAAGAGAGAGAGGAGAGAGAGAGAGAGAGAGAGAGAGAGAGAGAGAGAAGAGAGAGAGAGACGAGAGAGAGAGAGAGAGAGAGAGAGAGAGAGAGAGAGAGAGAGAGAGAGAGAGAGAGAGAGAGAGAGAGAGAGAGAACGAGAGAGAGAGGGTGTGGGGAGAAGATACCAGATGTGCCGCTGACCCATGATTTCCACCTTACCTACCTCAAACCCTTTAACTCCCTTCCCCTTCAACCCCCTCAAATATTCCCTCTCCTCCCACTAACCTCATTCCCCATACCACGCCACCCTGGACCTTCCCCTCTTCTCAACCCTAAATACCATCCCCCAGCATACCTCTGGTATTCCTCCTGATATTCCCTTCCAAGCCTACCAGTGGAGCAGCACATCACGCCTCTAACTGAACGATGTAACAATAAGTGGTTAGTAAGTATATTTAGGTACACGTACACATAAATACACACAAATTATCATACATAGTAACATGTGTAAATTACCTAGGATAACCAAAAAAAGTCAGACAGTAACTTTTTTCCATTGGGTCCTTGACTTATTTTCATTGGGATCCTTGATTTATCTCCATTGGGGTCCTTGACTTATTTCCATTGGGTCCTTGTTTCCATTGAGGTCCTTGACTTATTTCCATTGGAGTCCTTGACTTATTTCCATTGGAGTCCTTGACTTATTTCCATTGGAGTCCTTGACTTATTTCCATTGGAGTCCTTGACTTATTTCCACTGGGGTCCTTGACTTATTTCCACTGGGGTCCTTGACTTATTTCCACTGGAGTCACAGAGACGGTACCTCTAGCTAGAGTGGTGAACTGCAAGAAGTCATAGCAGAAGATATTATTGCTACACTGGAGATAAAGTTCACACGTAAAATAACGAAGGCGAATTTTCTTGCAGTTTCCAAGTCTTATAAAAGAATTTGTTTTATTATTTATCAAAATTGGATACATCAGCAGTGTGCTGCTACTATATTCTATATGACAGTTACACAGTGGTAAAAAAACAAAAGCTAGCTATGCTTCGCTGTCATATCACACAGGATGGGTCTCATACAAGGTGTTGAAGTCTGCCAGCCTGAGCTAGGAGACTTCGGAAGGACAATGTGGATATCGTCAGGCATCCCACTAAAGATTCAGTGGCTAGGACAACTTCAAAGGTTTCCTTCCAGCAGTACTGGAGTTACTATTACCTGGGAATTACCGTCTCTCAGGATGAATAGAGAATGAAGAGAAGGGGAGGAGGTGGGAGGGAGATCACTCCAAATAAGAGATAAATGGAATACTAAGGAATAAACATGGAATCACCTCAGAGGTGCTATGCATTCTATGGGCCGTCATATTACTGTATATCCTGTAAAGTAATACTGAAATATAGATCAGCATGTGTATTTGTACTTGAACAACACATGTAATAACCATTACAATCTTTTAACAAATTGTCTTGCAAAACATATCCAAAAATGTATAATCATGAAGCAAATTGTTTGAAGTAATGTCAAAGATTGTAAACTTAAGCATTCTTGTAAACTGATCATCCGCTAGTTACAGGTTAATTTTATGACGACCCGAGACGCTCTGCATAACAAGGGACTTTACATAAGGTATGCCAATAATGTCAACTAATCCTATATTAAATACATCATGTACTTTGTAAAAATAAATATTACTATTATAGCGGAGACAATAACGACAGGAGGGGTTAGCTCTTATCGTGGTATACAACTCTCCACTGAACAAGAGAATACGATAAAAAAGAACAGAGCAATAATAAATATGGTAGAAAGAGCAGCAACGTAAGAAGAGTCATAACGTTCATCAGCTGGGAGAATTTAACCCCAGATGGGGACTGGAAACCTGGAAAACAACTTCCATGGAAGCAGTGCTGAGGAACTTTGTGAGCCAGTATTTGAGGAATGATGATAATAATAATTTTATGCTGAGCGCTAAACCCGTGTGGATCATTCAGCTGGAGGAGTGCTGGAGGTTGAATCTTGCATGTGTTAATCGTGAGAGACGTGCTGCTCCCGCTGCCAGCCAGGTTACCGGGAGTATCAACATTGAGGAACATAATGCGACTGAGAGGTTTCCTCTCAATCAAAATCAAATAGAATATAAAGATGTACTAAGAGCCAGCAGCACGCAGTACTAAGACCATGGTAGAAATGAGACTAGAGTGAGGAATGGAAGCAGAGACGCATTACAAACCACACTGTAAAATGGAAGACTATGAGACAATGAAGAACTTGAAGGAAGTCCAGTGGAAGCAATAACGGATTGGAAACACGACACAGCAAATTCTTGATGCAACAGACAAAAAAGTGATGTCAACCAACGGGGGAAAAAATCATACAAAATACGAAATGAAAGTATAAGAGAAGTAGAGAGAGCCTGTGGTTCAACCAGGAATATAGATGGGAAAGAGGATCAAAGCAACAAGGAAAAGATACAGAAGTCAAAAAGAAACAGAAAATATAGAAATAAGAGCCAGAAACTATTACGGGAGAAAAAAAAGAGAGATGGAGAGACAATTTGAAAATGGCAGTGCATCAAAAGCTAAAACAGAACTGAAATTCCTTCAAAGTCACATAAGGTAAAATGGTTGTAAAGAACCAGGTGATAAGACTTATAAAAAAGGTAGAGAGGAGATCTTACAGAGGACGATAAGTACGTGAAAACCAGAAGTTTTAACAAAGTATGAACAGCAGAGCAGCGAAAAACTGCTAAATGAATTAGACACAACAAAAGCTCTGGGACACCATAAAATGTCACCAAGGGTACAGAAAGACTAACAGATCACTGGAGAAGGGAAGCTGCTTGACATCTGGAGAAAACATCTGTGCTCACCTTATTTAAGAAAGGAGAAGATGCTATGAACTACACAAAAGTTTCACTGATCTGTATATGCATCAAAAGTTCTGGAAAAAAAATTGTACGAAGACTGGTGGATCACCTAGAAATCCGCACGGATTCAAGGAATGCAAATTCGTGCCTAAGAAATCTCTTGGTTTATTACGGAAATAAAAAGAGAAGAACGGAGTTTAGCGACCTGTATTATCATAGACTACAGGAAAGTGTTTGAGACAATACCCCCACCAGAGGTTAATTCAGAAGCTGGATAAACAGGTAGAAGTAAAGGACGAAGTGCTCAAGTGAATCGGAGAATAACTGAGAGGCAGGATCCAGAGCAACAGTTCGAGAGGAAGAATCAGAAATGACGAAGCTAATGAGCAGGACACCCACAAGGTTCGGTACTGGGGCCCCTACCGTTAGTGATACACCTAACCTAACGGGATTGAATTATATGCTCTGTTTTTTATGATGTAAAGCTGATGAGAAAGATAAAAAGAATGGGAGACGACAATGTACTTCAGGATGACCATGATATGCTAAAATCCTGGTTAGACAAATGACGCTGATAACCCAACCCGAATAAATTCGAAGTAATGATGAACGAACAAGAAATACTAAAAGATCAAAACAGTGACTCAAAGAAACGAGTCGGACTATCCTAGAAGAAAGGAAACAAAAGAGGAATGTAATCACAACCTATAAAATCCCGGGAGGAATCAACAGGGAAGATAAAAAAAAATGTTGTTCAAGAGAAGACGACAAGGTACAAGAGAACATAGATGGAAGTTAAAGATGCACATAAACCGTAGGAACGTCAGCAAATATTTCTTTAATCCTAGGGTGATTCAGAAGTAAAATTAACAAAGAGACGAACATTATACACATTTTCAAAAGTAGGTATGATTAAGTTCTGAAAGCCAAAAATGATTAAAACCGGAATAACAACTAGGTGAATACTGATCCCCTGCTAAAAACAACCAGGTGAATACTGATCCCCTGCTAAAACAACCAGGTGAGTACTGATCCCCTGCTAAAACAACCAGGTGAGTACTGATCCCCTGCTAAAACAACCAGGTGAGTACTGATCCCCTGCTAAAACAACCAGGTGAGTACTGATCCCCTGCTAAAACAACCAAGGTGAGTACTGATCCCCTGCTAAAACAACCAGGTGAGTACTGATCCCCTGCTAAAACAACCAGGTGAGTACTGATCCCCTGCTAAAACAACCAGGTGAGTACTGATCCCCTGCTTAAACAACCAGGCGAGTACTGATCCCCTGCTAAAACAACCAGGCGAGTACTGATCCCCTGCTAAAACAACCAGGTGAGTACTGATCCCCTGCTAAAACAACCAGGTGAGTACTGATCCCCTGCTAAAACAACCAGGTAAGTACTGATGACTGACTCTTCCTTCCTTCATTCCTCCCTCTCTCTCTCTCTCTCTCTCTCTCTCTCTCTCAAAGCACACAAGATGATTATAATAAGAATAATAAAAAACAGCGAGTGAATTTTACGAGAGATTATATTTATATTGAAGACAAGACACGGGAGAGACAAATAGCACTCACAAACATGATGAGCCATAATTAATTAGCTAAGTCTATTATAGCATCAGGAAAAAAACGAGGACGGTTTTTTTTAAGTTGGCTCACCATTCATCCGTGCCCCGTCAAGGCTGAAGGGCGGGGTCAAGCAAGACATTGTGGGTTACTTCCAAACTAAGTCTTGACGTCTTGCATGCACACAAACCGTCTTTGTCTCCTGCAAAAGAATGGGATCACAGGGAAGGTGCTCCTACCCATGATCCTCTTTCCTCCCACACTCATACTATGCTCTCCTCCCTCGCCCACACTTACACTATGTTCTCATCCTCCCGTGCACAGGGGAAGTCTTTTTTAACTACTTTGATAAGCAGTCATTTAGCATCATCTACTTCCACTAGTGGGCCATGCTCACCTGTGACCTCACCTGCAGCTGCTTCATCTCACTACTACCCTAGCATAGGTGTGACCTACGTTTTAGGCTTGAGGGTTGACCACCTCCTGCCATAACTGACTGATCATATCGTTACCACGTCCTTGGTCTCCATTGTTATGCTCTTGTATCCCTGTTAACATTAGCTTCTTAACTGCACTACCAACATTATGCTACACTTAAGGACCTTCAATTTTCTTTGTTTTATTATGAGTGAAAGCCACGCTGGTGCCGGATATTTGATGACTGGTCGAGTGTGGTGTATATAATATTGTGAATGCTGCAGTGTTTACATACCTGAAGGACTTTCTTATATTAGAGAGCTTGGCAGATGTCACCATTACTAGGTGTGTGTGTGTGTGTGTGTAGACAGCAAATACTGCCTGTTAGTTTCATATCTCGCGGCACTACAGTGCTGCCATCTGTAGGCCTATTCAGGTCAGTGAGTCCCCAAGTTTGTTGGTCCTTACCGTGTCCTACTACAGCTCCGCGGCAATAAGTTCGAGGTGAGGGAGATCGCTACCGGAACTATCAAAGAAGCTCACCTTGACCACATGAAGTATGTTGATCATGTGCAAGCCGAAGCAGAGCTGGAATCGCGAGCGCTGCAAAGCCACAATCAGACTCAAACTAGTGACAACCTGTCTTGTTCTTCACCCACTACCACTACGACAGATGACAGTCCTGTAAGGCTCCATACTTATGGCCTGAGACCCAGGACAGCAGTACATTGCTGTGACATTGACGTACCTACTGACTTGTCCGACTCCTACGCTAATTGTTTGCTTGCAGAAATGGGTATTAATGCGCACCCTTCTGGCAAGACAGTGATGGAGTGAATGATGATGAAAGTTTTTCTTTTTCGGGCCACCCTGCCTTGGTGGGAATCGGCCGATGTGTTAATTAAAAAAAAAAAATAATAACCTTGTATAGTTAGTAAATAACGGAGTCAGGGTGGACAACACCATGTAAATATGTAAAATTTATTTTAGAAGGGTACCCGTAGTATAATGAATTCCATGGAAATAATGTTATTGTAAGTATGTGCACCCAGTGTGTCTCGTAAAGCCTGTATAAAGGTAAGGGCAGTGCCGCCCTTTTGAGTCAAATGTCACACCTTAGGAAATGTTTCTGTCAGTCATTGTTTGCAGATGTGAGGATGGTACAGCGCTCCAGGATGTGCAGTCAAGCTTGATGCCCTAGCCCTGCGGACACCCTGTAAATAGAAGACTCTAGTTCCAGTGCCGACACCGCCTTGCTCTGTCCTCCGTCCAGCTGTACGAGCACGCAATTTTCTCTTCCCTCAGGATGGGAGAGTTTTTGAGGCCTGCTATATCCATATATTTTTATGTCCTTTAAATTTTGGGTGGGCGAAAGCCAGCCCCCCGGGTTAACTATTGTATGTATTGCTCTTTTACACCTTCGTGCCCGCCAGTATTGTCGTGTCGAGACGACACGCGGTAGGTGGCCGAGCGGATGTAAGACAGCCTATACTGCCTGTTAGTTTCATATCTCGCGGCACTACAGTGCTGCCATCTGTAGGCCTATTCAGGTCAGTGAGACGCCACGCTTAGGCGCTCTCACTTCACCGGCTCACCTCCTAGGATCATGTTGTCCCGCGAGGGGTCTGGCATTTCGGTCCCCTCACGTTCTGCCCGTGTGTACCCACAAAATAAAGCAAGTCTAGTCCACGGTCGTCTCAATTCAACCCACGTTACCTTCTTCAGCACTATACCTGCTGTCAACAGGTAAAAACTACAAATAACATGTGTGTGTATGTGTGTGTGTGTGTATGTGTGTACTCACCTATTTGTGGTTGCAGGGGTCGAGTCATAGCTCCTGGCCCTGCCTCTTCACATACACTGTGTGTGGTATGTGTACTCACCTAGTTGTGGTTGCAGGGGTCGATTCATAGCTCCTGGCCCCGCCACTTCACTGGCCGTGTGTGTGTGTGTATGTGTGTACTCACCTATTTGTGGTTGCAGGGGTCGATACTCAGCTCCTGGCCCCGCCTCTTCACATATACACTGTTAGTTAATATTTTGTCCTAGGCACATGTCGATTAGACACTAGGCCTGTTGTATATGTGTGTGTGTGTGTGTAAGGAAACACTTCGAAATGTTTCGGCCCCACCGGGAATTGAACCCGGGCCCTCCGTGCGTGAAGCGAGAGCTTTAGCCACCATGCCATCGGGCGTGTGTGTGTGTGTGTGTGTGTGTGTGTGTGTGTGTGTGTGTGTGTGTGTGTATGTGTGTATGTGTATGTGTGTATGTGTATGTGTATGTGTGTATGTGTGTATGTGTGTATGTGTATGTGTATGTGTATGTGTATGTGTGTATGTGTATGTGTGTGTGTGTATGTGTATGTGTGTACGTGTATGTGTGTACGTGTGTGTGTGTACTCACCTAATTGTACTCACCTAATAGTGTTGCAGGGGTCAAGACTCAGCTCCTGGCCCCGCCACTTCTCTGATCGCTACTAGGTCCTCTCTCTCCCTGCTCTATGAGTTTTATCATACCTCGTCTTAAAACTATGTGTGGTTCCTGCCTCCACTACATCACTTTCCAGACTACTCTATGGCTGAAGAAATACTTCCTAACATCCCTTTCACTCATCTGAGTCTTCAACTTCCAATTGTGACCCCTAATTTCTGTGTCCACCTTGTCAATTCCACGCAGTATTTTGTATGTCGTTATCATGACTTCCCTAACCCTCCTGTCCTCCAGTGTCATCAGGCCGATTTCTCTGAACCTTTCTTCGTATGACATTCCCCTTAGCTCTGGAACTAGCCTTGTAGCAAACCTTTGCACTTTCTCTAATTTCTTGACGTGTTTGACCAGTTGTGGGTTCCAAACTGGTGCTGCATACTCCAGTATGGGCCTGACGTACACTAAACGATTCATTACTGAGGTATCGGAACGCTATTCCCAGGTTTGCCAGGCGCCCATATGCTGCAGCAGTTATCTGGTTGATGTGTGCTTCCGGAGACGTGCTCGGTATTATACTCACCCCAAGATCTTTCTCCTTGAGTGAGGTTTGCAGTCTTTGGCCACCTAGCCTATACTCTGTCTGGGGTCTTCTTTGCCCTTCCCCGATGTGTGTGTATTCACCTAGTTGTGGTTGCAGGGGTCGATTCACAGCTCCTGGCCCCGTGTGTGTGTGTGTACTCACCTAGTTGTACTCACCTAGTTGTGGTTGCAGGGGTCCTTTGATATACCTTTGTCGAGTCATAGCTCCTGGCCCCGCCTCTTCACTGGCCACTACTGGGTCACTCTCCCTGCGCCATGAGCTTTATCATACCTCTGCTTAAATCTATGTATGGAGCCTGCCTCCACTACGTCGCTTCCTAAACTATTCCACTTCCCGACCACTCTGTGACTGAAGAAATACTTCCTAACATCTCTGTGATTCATCTGAGTCTTCAACTTCCAGCTGTGCCCCCTTGTTGCTGTGTCCCATCTCTGGAACATTCTGTCTCTGTCCACCTTGTCAATTCCTCTCAGTATTTTATATGTCGTTATCATGTCCCCCCCTTACTCTCCTGTCCTCCAATGTCGTCAGGTCGATTTCCCTTAACCTCTCCTCGTAGGACATACCCCTTAACTCCGGGACTAGTCGTGTTGCAAACCTTTGCACTTTCTCTAGTTTCTCTATGTGCTTGGCTAGGTGTGGGTTCCAAACTGGTGCTGCGTACTCCAGTATGGGCCTAACGTACACAGTGTACAGGGTTCTGAACGATTCCTTGTTAAGGTGTCGAAATGCTGTTCTTAGGTTTGCTAGGCGCCCGTATGCTGCAGCAGTTATTTGGTTGATGTGCGCCTCAGGAGATGTGTCTGGTGTTATACTCACCCCAAGATCTTTTTCCTTGGGTGAGGTTTGTAGTCTCTGGCCCCCTAGACTGTACTCCGTCTGCGGTCTTTTTTGCCCTTCTCCAATCTTCATGACTTTGCACTTGGTGGGGGTTGAACTCCAGGAGCCAATTCCTGGACCAGTCCTGCAGCCTGTCCAGATCCCTTTGTAGTTCTGCCTGGTCCTCGTCCGATTGAATCCTTCTCATCAACTTCACATCATCTGCAAACAGGGACACTTCGGAGGTTATTCCTTCCGTCATGTCATTCACAAATACCAGAAACAGCACCGGTCCTAGGACTGACCCCTGTGGAACCCCACTCGTCACAGACGCCCACTCTGACACCTCGCCACGAACCATGACTCGCTGCTGTCTTCCTGACAGGTATTCCCTGATCCAATGGAGTGCCTTCCCTGTTATCCCTGCCTGGTCCTCCAGCTTTTGCACTAATCTCTTGTGTGGAACCGTGTCAAACGCCTTACAGTCCAAGAAAATGCAATCTATCCACCCCTCTCTCTCTTGTCATACTGCTGTCACCCTGTCATAGAACTCCAGTAGGTTTGTACCACAGGATTTCCCGTCCTTGAAACCGTGTTGATTGCCGTTGATAAGCTCATTCCTTTCTAGGTGTTCCACCACTCTTCTCCTGATAATCTTCTCCATGACTTTGCATACTATTCATGTCAGTGACACTGGTTTGTAGTTAAGTGCTTCGTGTCTGTCTCCTTTTTTAAAGATTGGGACTACATTTGCTGTCTTCCATACCTCAGGTAGTCTCCCTGTTTCAATAGATGTGTTAAATAGTGTTAGGGGTACACATAGCGCCTTAGCGCAGTGTGTGTGTGTGTGTGTGTGGATAACACATGTGCACCACCTAGGTATCCTTAATACCAAGACGTTTCGCCCACCAGTGGATTTATCAGTTCATTGCAGAGGTTATTTAAAAAGTTGAAACTGGTGACTGTAGAAGCCGAGGATAATCAGTCCCTGGGTTCAGTCTGCTCACTTTAGTAAATAAAACAAAAAATATATAAAATATTGATAACGTAATGACATTATTTATTCGAAGCTGTAAACCCGCGTGTCAGCGAAGGGTTAAGACTCGACCTTCCGTCGTGAATTACACGCAGGAGGCCTAACACCGGAAGATTTTACGCGCAGGGGCGTTGACCCCTGGAACTCTCTCCAGGTATACTCTCCAGGCATGCATCAAGGGAATCAGTCCCGTCTGGAGGATTGGTCCACATTGGAACAACAACGGTACACACACAGGAACAAAGGTTCCATGCACTGGTCCACACACTCTGGGACAACGGTCCACACACTCTGGAACGGTCAGTGAGGTGAAGACTTAAGGTAATTATTGAAATTGAGTGCGCGACGATACTTAAGGTATAAATCTTGATATCGGTGCTGACACTCGCTATATTCTTGCCGACTGTCAGCTACTGACAGTCTCATAGCTTCCACTTCTTTGGTAAAAGCCTCAATTTTTTCATCTTTATGGGAGAGTTTATTATGTACTGACAAGTTCTCTCTCTCTCTCACCTCTGCTAGCGACTGGTAATGCTTGAACTGGCTATTCATATCACTGGCTTCTTGCTTAAACTTAAGTGGTTCCTAGAAGGCATTTGCTTTCCCGCATGAGATGTTCAGCGAGAGTTTTGTCTTTTTCACTGAACGTTTGTTTCAGGTTCTGAAGTAGTTCCACATACTCCTCTTCCTCGCAAACCTTCTCGTTTAACATGGTCTGCAGGCTGTCCAGTTGAACTTCTCTTATATCGTTGTCATGACGAAGTTTTTATTATTTTCTTGAAATCTTGTCGTGCACTTTGGGTTCCTTCTTGTGTTCATTGACAAGGGTATTATACCTGTGTACAGCTTGGACGCGAGACTCGGCCAGTTTAAAACCTTGTAGTCAATACAATACTTGAATATCTGTACTTCAAGGCTATATTTATCTATCCATATATCCATCTATCTTATTATCTATGCCTCCATCTATCTTATATCTCTCCATCTATCTTACCTACCTGTGTCACCATCTATCTTATCTACTTGTGTCACCATCTGTCTTATCTACCTGTGTCACTATCTTATCTACCTGTGTCACTATCTTATCTACCTGTATCTCCACTTTGTGTGTGTATGTGCTTTACCTAATTGTAGTTGCGGGGGTTGAGTTTCTGCTCCTGGTTATTGCTTCTCAATTACTCATGAATGACCAAACTAAATTCTTTTAATGTTCTATCGCACCTGCTATTAAAACTGCACATTAAACCTACCTCCGTCCTCTTGGACAGTCTTCTTGCTAACCACCCTAAGGGTGAAGAATTAATTCCTGACGTCCGTGTGATTTCGTTCTCGTTTTATTTCTAATTTATTTCGACTAAATTTAAACTAGTTCATCCTTGCGAGCCCTCTGAGTATCTTGTACGTCCTGATCATGTTTTCCATGGCTCTCTTGTATTTATTTTTACCCAGTTTAATTCCTGGAATATATGGGTAAGCCTCCTCGCGCCTCCCATACTTGACTGTGTTCCGTGCTGGTGGGTGCGTGGGTGTGTGTACCCTGGAACAATGATTAAGTATGTGTTTCACGCTGGTGTGCGCGTGTGTGTACCCTGGAACAATTACAGGTGAGTGTTTGAGTGTGTGGACGGATCGATGAGAGGTATTGTCCTCTCTTTGGCCTCCACCCACCACCTCCCTCCCCAGATAGTTGTGTCCTGGACACATCAGGTGGCTAATAACTCTCGCCCTTCTCCCTAAATAGTTGTGTCCTGGACACATCAGGTGGCTAATAACTCCCTCCCTCCTCCCCATATAGTTGTGTCCTGGACACATCAGGTGGCTAATAACTCTCGCCCTTCTCCCTAAATAGTTGTGTCCTGGACACATCAGGTGGCTAATAACTACCTCCATCTTCCCTAGTTGTGTCATGGACACATCAGGTGGTCAATAATCCCCCTCCCTCCTCCCTAGATATTTGTGTCCTGGACACATCAGGTGGCTAATAACTCCCTCCCTCCTCCCTAGATAGTTGTGTCCTGGACACATCAGGTGGTTAATAACCCCCTCTTTCTTCCCTAGGTAGTGTCCTGGACACATCACCAAGTGGCCATTAATCAACCCCCTGGACACGCCAGCAAGGTTCAACAAGTGAGCAGTTACTCCTCCCATCCCCTTCCCAACCAGTTCTGTCCTGGACAAATCATAAAGTGGCATATGTTCGACCAGGTAGTTGTGTGTCAGACACACCACCATTGTTGCAGCCACCCTCCCACCCGTCTTCCCTAGATATCAGATCAAAACCATGGTGTGTATGCCAAACGTCTGAAGCTACCCAGGTGTTTCACGTCTCTCTTAGTCATCAATTCAGAAGTGTTATAATTTTGACGATAAACCACGGAACTGGTGGGGTTTTTAACCCATGGAGAGTGAGTCGTAAAATTCCATGAGTTTTACGACTCCCTTGCCATGGGTTCGATCCCCACCCGTACCGTCGTTTGTTTGCAATCGTGAGTCATTTGGACGATAAATTTCACTTAACCAACAGCACACAGACTTCTGTGACTAGTTTCAAAACTTTTTTCTTTTCCCACAACCCGATCTGGGACAAGAACTTCCCTAAGACCACTTGATCAACCAAGCTATTAGTAGCAACAGCTCGAAGACAGCCATCACAACTTGGTTAATCAGGTACCTCCTGCAGGAACCTGCCTAGTGCCACCCCTAACAATATCTACGTTTATTCTTGCACTATTTCTTATATTTGCTGGTGGAAGATTGACGAGTGTTGGAGCACTGAAGCAGACATACTGTTGTGTGTTTATGACAGTCCTTACCAGTCAATTGTTAAGTGTGCAGATTCACAACTTAGCTATCGACAAAATTAAAGGCAGAAGTACTGACATGGCCTCGGACTTAATATGGATAGAATGATAAAACTGACATGGACGAATAGACAAATGAACAGACAGAAAGACGTAGATACAAACTGACAGTGAAATATAAGGAGGAGAAGCAACCACCCCCCTCACTCCCAAAAATAGATGTTCGTGAAAATGTTAAGAGGACTGGAACACAGCAGTAATCAATTGTTCTATCACGTGTCATGTGTACCTTCAACAAAACAACACCACACTAGCGACCCACACAAAACCCTCACCTCAACAAAATTCTTTTATTCCACCATAATTTCCAAAAAAAACAAAAAAAATCACAAGGGAAAGTACCATCCCACAGGATAAAGTCCATGGAAGCGTTAAAAAATTTGCTTTATACGAGTAAAAACCTAAGCAATGTTTGTTTAGTAGTAGCAATGGTTCCCTCCTCCAAAGGGTCAATGAAGGGGATAAAACACCTATACTACTCACACCACTGCATCTTTCTCTGCATGGGACTGAACAAGTCACTGCCTGCTAAAACGTTTCCACAATAAACAAATCTAAATGTTGCACAAGTGACTTATTTATCAACTTGCCGGTTTTTTTTTAAATTTATTCAAACAAGTGAAGAAGGAGAGTTGATAATTAAGGAAGACGTGAGACGCTGAAAACCATTTGTCGGAAATGATGAAAAATTTTAAACTGTATAAACAAATGATGAAATTCGCCGCCTGTCTTGAGGTACTGAGGACGGACATATATATAAATACAATATGCATGTCGTGCCGAATAGGTAAAATTGGTCAAGTAGCAAGAACTCATTTAAAATTAAGTTCTAAAATTTTCTTTTATACAAATACAATGAAATATTTTTTTTTCGTTAGGTTCAGAATGATTTTTGCCAAATTATTGCATACACAAATTGTCGCTTGCCTTATTCGGCAAGATTTTGGCTTAAACAGCGTTACTATTTAAGCCAAAATAGCAAGTTTTACCTATTCGGCACGACATATATATATATATATATATATGCCTCCTGAGCGTGTATATATATATATATATATATATATATATATATATATATATATATATATATATATATTCAGGTAGTAGGTTGGTAGACAGCAATCGCCCAGGAGGTACTACCGTCCTGCCGAGTGTAAAACGAAAGCCTGTATTTGTTTTACATGATGGTAGGATTGCTGGTGTCTTTTTTCTGTCTCATAAACATGCAAGATTTCAGGTATGTCTTGTTACTTCTACTTACACTTAGGTCACACTACACATTCATGTACAAGCATATGTATATACACACACCCCTCTGGGTTTTCTTCTATTTTCTTACTAGTTCTTGTTCTTATTTCCTCTTATCTCCATGGGGAAGTGGAACAGAATTCTTCCTCCGTAAGCCATGCGTGTCGTAAGAGGCGACTAAAATGCCGGGTGCAAGGGGCTAGTAACCCCTTCTCCTGTATATATTACTAAATGTAAAAGGAGAAACTTTCGTTTTTTTCTTTTGGGCCACCCTGCCTCGGTGGGAAACGGCCGACGTGTTGAAAGAAAGAAGAAGAAAGAATATATATATATATATATAATAACATTGCGCTAGCCAGGGTTCGAACCCATGTTGGCTCCATCATTGTGAGGAGACACATGAGCCTTTACCACAGGACACCCAATCCTAGAACAAGCACACAGCACAGGCTATGTGTTTTACCTGGTCCGAGGACATACGGAGGTGTCCTGGGACCAAGGTAAAACACATAGCTCTGTGCTGTGTGCTTGGTTCTTGTAGGATTGGGTGGTCCTGTGGGTAAAGGCGTCATGTGGTTCTCGCTCACAATGACGGGCCAGTACAACATGGGTCGAACCCTGGCTAGCGCAGTGTTGTTACTGATCAATACCACTCGTTCGTGGTTACAATATATATATATATATATGCTCACTTATTTCAGTCTTGCAGTGAAGGAAGACACGCCAACTTGTTAGTCTCTCGCTGATTACTGATTGAGAGATACTAAAATATTCGTTCCTATTCCTTACAGAAAGACGCAAAACAAGCCATTATAAATGTAGTGGATTACTAACGCTCTGACTATATGCTGTAGACGTGGTCAAGCCATGACATGAGCCGCATGCACCTCGTTTGCTCCTTTAACTCTGCCGATACAATATCGATGCTTGGTTGCATGTCTCTATATTGCCTCAGTGAACCAGTTAGTCGCAGGTGGATGTCGAGCCAGTTTAGTCATGTCTGGTATATGGCCTCCCAAATAAAAATAGTGATGCAGACAACCACCATCAACCCAGGTTGAAACCTCTCTTTTAAATAACATTGGTCATTTTCTAGCATACATCAATGCGTGCGCTTCGGCACGATCTACGCATCAACACCTCGCTTGTAGTACCAATGTTACCAGATTTATTCATTCTACCTCAAGCTAATTTAAAATATTTCAGTTTTGGTTAGTTTATGATAGCTTTAACTAAAGCTTCTGTAAATAACCAACCATATTTATAATAAATCACAGTGAGGAAGTTACTTGCAAAGGTCTGGTACTCACTAGGGAGCTCTGAAGACACTCACCAGATAACTCATGATGGGTAAGCATACAACAGGGTGTTAAACCTAGTGTTTGCTCACGTGTATTATTAAACCAAAGTTTATATCAAAGCTGAGAGATACACTGGAGAGGTCAAGTAATCCTATCAAGGAGAGCAAGTTGTAAGATTTGACCTGTACACCAATAAAACAAGATAATACCAGCCTACATAAGAACACATAAAGTAAGATTATAGAACAAAACAACAACTAGCAGGAACCAACATCACACAAATAAAACAACTAGCACGAACAAGCTGTGACAACACTCTCAGCAGTGACACTGTGCCTCCAGTGTTAACAAACAGGTATTACATATTCAAATTACCACTCGAGAACATCATCACAATGCTCAACATGGCAATGCTTGAGGACAAGCACTGTATGTTCCACTTTAAAACAATTTATTAAACAGGAAACTAAATATGCACATTAAAATTACTCTTTATAAGAGCGGGGGACATGGCAGACGGCACAAAATAATCACAATTTAAAAAAAAAAGTATTACAGTGAGCATACTAATAGAAAACTCAACTAGACAGGTCTTTCAACACTCTCCCTTCAAACATAAGGGAAATTACTGATACATCCTTGAATGTCTTTAAGGAGTTTGGAAACCTTCTCTTGGCAATTCCTGATCAGGTAGACTGTGATAATCGTCTGCGTGCAGTGGGCCCCAACAGCTATTTATGAGGCTTGGTCTGAGACCAAACCGAGGGGAGGGGATGATCTCCAAAACCATTACTAGATATATCCTGAATAATCAGGCCATCAATTAGGTCTGGTCTTGGACCAGACCTTCTGATTGATGGCCCTCAAGAGGTAAATCAAAAGGTAAACAAGTACACGTTAGAGCAGCCAATGGTAACAGTAAGAACAATGTTATGAAGCATAAAGTGATGGTAGGACTGTTTTATTTCCCAACTCTACTGCCTGTGGTACACCTGGACAAGGGTATGTACACTGCGAGGTGGTACCAAGAAACTCACATGTAAACCATGACAGGAGAATAGTAATCTATATACTTCGATCTTGGTCTGAGATCCTCATCAGCAAGATGATCATCTCAGACCGAGACCGTAATATACAACTCAAATATTATCTTGTTACCTTCTACACATGGGTTTCTTACTAACACTGACACGTGTTCTCAATACTGATGCTTCATCACGCTGAGAACTATGCGTCTCTCAGTGTGTATACTCCTACACTGAGAGTTTACTTTAATCCTTAAATAGGGATTAATGTATCCGTGACTGATGGTGTACAGGTTACTTGCAACCTTAATGACCCTCGTGTAGTCGAGAGTCTTTAAACCCAACAAAGCATGCAAGCAAGCAAGCAACATGTGAACACTGTTGTGGCTGAGGCACACTGAGGAACACTGCAGCAGGGCCGTTGGCCCATACTAGGCAGGTCCTTCACAATCCATCCCACTAACACTGGGACTTCACTGTTTTTTTTCCCCAAAACCCATACCACTAACTTTTTCTATTTTAAAGCCCTAACAGCTCCCTCCACTGCAGTTGCCAGTGCCCCCACCCCAGACCTAGATAACATAACATAAGTTATTCAATTCTCGGTAAAGTTTTAAATCCATACAGCGCATACATCAAAGCCGGACTGGGAGTACTGGAGGTAGTCACATTTGATCCAAGGAATGAGAAGGCAGCTTCAGGTCCTTGTACCAAGACCTCTTAACCAGAATGAAGACCACTTCCCTGAAGGACGCTTTTCATCTATCATGAGATAATAAGTATTTAAAAACTGTTTCCAACCTGCCAAGTCACAACACAACTCTCAACTATTATTATTATTAGATTAAAGGTAATCGTTAAGCCCTGATGGGTCAAAAGTAGCAAGGGAGTAATTAATACCGTACTTTCCGGCATATAAGGCGCACGACAGAAGTATCATAGCGGTATATCAGTAACTATATTCAAGGGTTAATTACCCTCTTACTTTACTATGAAGCGTGACCCAAAGCCTTACCCTGACCCTGACCTTGAGCATATAAGGAGCAGGCTGATTTTCCAAGACTTTATATGGGAAAAAAGGCGCGCCTTATATGCCGGAAAATGCTAAATATTCCTGGGGAAGTGCTCAACCTGTAAGGGTCGTAAAGCACCAAGTAAACTGGAGACAATCAGCTTTGATCCAATGAAGGTAACTTCTAGTTCTAATTCATTGGATCAAAACCTGCTCACCAAGAACAAAAAGGCACAATACCATGGCTGGAACAATATACAAATAACCCGCACACAGAAGAGAGGAGCTTACCACGACGTTTCGGTCCGACTTGGACCATTTACAAAACCGAAACGTCTTCATAAGCTTCTCTCTCCTCCCATGTGCAGGTTATTTATGTATTGTTCACCAATATCAAGGTGTCCTTGAAGGTGTTCAGTGCCACAAACTGACACAAAGGGCCAACACAAGACAAGAGTGCCCGTGTGGCCCTCAACACCTCAGTACTCAACTCCACACAATAATCATAAAACTATCTAATTACAACTGAGATTAATTAATTACAACTGAGATTAATTGTATTCACCCGGGATCAAAGAAATGACCTTATTAGGCTTCCAATGACAACCTTTTTTCTTAATAATGTATCATAATTAAATAATGTGAACCTAGTGACCAATAATAAAATATTAAATCTAGTGACCAATAATAATAAAATATTACATATATCTAGAGATAAATAATAATAATAAATCTAGTGACCAATAATAATTATAATAAAATTATGTATTATTATTAAACCTAGTGACCAATAATAATAAAATATTAAATCTAGTGACCAATAATAATAAAATTACTATTATTAAATCTAGTAACCAATAATAATAAAATAAAATATTAAATCTAATGACCAATAATAATTTAAAATAACAAAATTATTATTAAACCTAGTGACCAATAAAACTAATACCACAAAGGTATCCCTCCTTGAATCAAACCTGATTACCTTCTATTACCTAGACGATACATGACCTCTACGGGTTCGCTTCCTCGTGAAAATAATTATAATATTAATAAGGTAATCATGAAAGATAAACGTACACACAAACTGGCGAAAAATATAATTAAACATACGTAAGTATACACACGTTCTTGACAAGAATGTTCCACCGAACGAATCTGCCAGGACCTCCTACTCGTTTCTGCAACACTGCAAGCTCATGATGTGTTGATCGCAACATGAAAGGCCTAGAACTATCATTCAACTCCCCTAGTGGTTGTTTTGCTAAAGTTTCTCAAAGAGCTGGGTGAGAAACTCGTCATAGAAACCAGGGACCACAGGGCGACCAGCTTCCTCTTTCAGAGACTCAGTGTGGCGATCCAGAGGGGAAATGCCTGCAGCGTTCTGGGCACGCGGCCCACTGCCGGGGAGCTGGACGAAGTATTTGACATGTAGCTCTGAGTTGTTATCTATGTTGTTTTACTCCCTATTGTATTCTTGTCAATGTATTTTGTCTTGAAATAAAGTTTGTATAAAAAAGATGGGGTGGTAGGGAAGTGGAATATTCAAATAGCTTCAGAAAGAAATCTAAATATTCTTCCTTGAAGCCTTTTATCCACTTCTCGAGGCAATGGGTCCCTATATATATATATATATATATATATATATATATATATATATATATATATATATATATATATATATATATATATATATATATATGTATATATATATATATATATATATATATATATATATATATATATGTATATATATGTATATATATATATATATATATATATATATATATATATATATATATATATATATATATATATAATATATATATATATATTATTAAGATCGCATGTCTGCGATTGTTTACACACACACTCACATATATATATATATATATATATATATATATATATATATATATATATATATATATATATATATGTGAGTGTGTGTGTGAAACTGCAGACATGCGATCTTAATATATATATATATATATATATATATATGTGTGTGTGTGTACTCACCTAATTGTGGTTGCAGGGGTCGAGTCTCAGCTCCTGGCCCCGCCTCTTCGCTGTCTGCTACTGGGTCTCTGCTCTCCCTGCTCCATGAGCTTTATCATACCTTGTCTTAAAACTATGTATGGTTCCTGCCTCCACTATATCTTTCTCTAGTCCATTCCACTTCCTGACTACTCTGTGGCTGAAGAAATGTTTCCTGACATCCCTTTGACTCATCTGAGTCTTCAGCTTCCAGTTGTGTCCCCTTGTTTCTGTGTTCCCTCTCTGAAACAACCTGTCACTATCTACCTTGTCAATTCCCCGCAGTATTTTGTATGTCGTTATCATGTCTCCTCTGACCCTTCTTTCCTCCAGTGTTGTTAGTCCTATTTCCTCAACCTTTCTTCATAAGACAGACCCCTGAGTTGTGGAACTAACCTTGTCGCAAACCTTTGCACTTTCTCTAGTTTCCTTACGTGCTTGACCAGGTGTGGGTTCCAGACTGGTGCTGCATATTCTAGTATGGGCCTGACGTACACGGTATACAGTGTCTTGAACGATTCCTTGTTAAGGTAACGGAACGCTAATCTAAGGTTTGCCAGACGCCCATATGCTGCCGCAGTTATCTGGTTGATGTGTGCCTCCGGAGACGTGCTAGGCGTTATACTCACTCCAAGGTCTTTTCCTTTGCCGAGGTTTGTAGCCTTTGTCCGCCTAGCTTGTACTCTGTCAGCGGTCTTCTTTGCCCTTCTCCGATCCTCATGACTTTGCATTTGGAGGGATTGAATTCGAGAAGCCAACTGCTAGACCAGATGTCGAGCTTGTCCAGGTCTGTTTGCAGCCCTGCCTGGTCCTCTTCTGATGTGATTCTCCTCATTATTTTCACATCATCCGCGAATAGAGACACTTCTGAGTCTATCCCATCCGTCATGTCATTTACATAAACCAGGAATAACACTGGTCCTAGGACTGACCCCTGCGGTACACCACTCGTCACAGGCGCCCACTTGTGTGTGTGTGTGTGTGTGTACTCACCTAATTGTACTCACCTAATTGTGGTTGCAGGGGTCGAGACTCAGCTCCTGGCCCCGCCTCTTCGCTGTCTGCTACTGGGTCTCTGCTCTCCCTGCTCCATGAGCTTTATCATACCTTGTCTTAAAACTATGTATGGTTCCTGCCTCCACTATATCTTTCTCTAGTCCATTCCACTTCCTGACTACTCTGTGGCTGAAGAAATGTTTCCTGACATCCCTTTGACTCATCTGAGTCTTCAGCTTCCAGTTGTGTCCCCTTGTTTCTGTGTTCCCTCTCTGAAACAACCTGTCACTATCTACCTTGTCAATTCCCCGCAGTATTTTGTATGTCGTTATCATGTCTCCTCTGACCCTTCTTTCCTCCAGTGTTGTTAGTCCTATTTCCCTCAACCTTTCTTCATAAGACAGACCCCTGAGTTGTGGAACTAACCTTGTCGCAAACCTTTGCACTTTCTCTAGTTTCCTTACGTGCTTGACCAGGTGTGGGTTCCAGACTGGTGCTGCATATTCTAGTATGGGCCTGACGTACACGGTATACAGTGTCTTGAACGATTCCTTGTTAAGGTAACGGAACGCTAATCTAAGGTTTGCCAGACGCCCATATGCTGCCGCAGTTATCTGGTTGATGTGTGCCTCCGGAGACGTGCTAGGCGTTATACTCACTCCAAGGTCTTTCTCCTTTGCCGAGGTTTGTAGCCTTTGTCCGCCTAGCTTGTACTCTGTCAGCTGTCTTCTTTGCCCTTCTCCGATCCTCATGACTTTGCATTTGGAGGGATTGAATTCGAGAAGCCAACTGCTAGACCAGATGTCGAGCTTGTCCAGGTCTGTTTGCAGCCCTGCCTGGTCCTCTTCTGATGTGATTCTCCTCATTATTTTCACATCATCCGCGAATAGAGACACTTCTGAGTCTATCCCGTCCGTCATGTCATTTACATATACCAGGAATAACACTGGTGTGTGTGTGTGTGTGTGTGTACTCACCTAGTTGTGGTTGCAGGGGTCGAGTCACAGCTCCTGGCCCCGCCTCTTCACTGGCTGCTACCGGGTCACTCTCCCTGCGCCATGAGCTTTATCATACCTTTTCTTAAAGCTATGTATGAAACCTGCCTCCACTACATCGCTTCCCAAACTATTCCACTTCCCGACCACTCTGTGACTGAAGAAATACTTCCTAACATCTCTGTGATTCATCTGAGTCTTCAACTTCCAACTGTGTCCCCTTGTTGCTGTGTCCCACCTCTGGAACATTCTGTCTTTGTCCACCTTGTCAATTCCTCTCAGTATCTTATATGTCGTTATCATGTCCCCCCTATTTCTCGTGTCCTCCAGTGTCGTCAGGTCGATTTCCCTTAACCTTTCCTCGTAGGACATACCCCTTAGCTCTGGGACTAGTCTTGTTGCAAACCTTTGCACTTTCTTTAGCTTCTTTACGTGCTTGGCTAGGTGTGGGTTCCAAACTGGTGCCGCATACTCCAGTATGGGCCTAACGTACACAGTGTACAGGGTCTTGAAGAATTCTTTATTAAGATGTCGGAATGCTGTTCTTAGGTTTGCTAGGCTCCCATATGCTGCAGCAGTTATTTGGTTGATGTGCGCCTCAGGAGATGTGCCTGGTGTTATACTCACCCCAAGATCTTTTTTCCTTGATTGAGGTTTGTAGTCTCTGGCCCCCTAGACTGTACTCCGTCTGCGGTCTTCTTTGTCCTTCCCCAATCTTCATGACTTTGCACTTGGTGGGATTGAACTCCAGGAGCCAATTGCTGGACCAGGCTTGCAGCCTGTCCAGATCCCTTTGTAGTTCTGCCTGGTCCTCGTCCGATTGAATTCTTCTCGTCAACTTCACATCATCTGCAAACAGGGAGACTTCGGAGTCTATTCCTTCCGTCATGTCGTTCACAAATACCAGAAACAGCACCGGTCCTAGAACTGACCCCTGTGGAACCCCACTCGTCACGGGCGCCCACTCTGACACCTCGCCACGTACCATGACTCGCTGCTGTCTGTGTGTGTGTGTGTGTGTGTGTGTGTGTGTGTGTGTGTGGTGCTAAATAGGTAAAACTTGCGATTTTGGCTTAAATAGCAACCTTCTTGCCGAGTAAGGCAAGCGAAAATTTGTGTAAGCAATTATTTCGCAAAAATCATTCTGAACTTAACGAAAAAAATATATTTCATTGTGTTTGTTTATTATTTAATTATTGTAAACTTATCTAAAATATATTTAGCTGGATTAGGCTAAATTAAATTGCGCTTGTTTTAATAAGGTTAGGTAAGTTTTCTAAGGCCCTTTTGGTACAAAATTATTAATTTTTACATTAACATAAATTAAAAAAATAATTTTTAAACGTATGTATAAGAGAAATTTTTAGAAAGGACTTAATTTTAAATGAGTTCTTGCTAATTGATCAGGCTCTGATCCATCACTAGACCTGGTCACAGACCGGGCCGCAGGGGCGTTGATCCCTGAAACCCTCTCCAGGTATACATCGGCCATTTCCCACCAAGGCAAGGTGACCCGAAAAGAAGTAATACTTTCATCATTCACTCCATCACTGTCTTGCCAGAGACGGGCCGACACTACAGTTTAAAAACTGCAACACATCAACACCCCCCCCCCTCCTTCAGAGTGTAGGCACTGTATTTACCAACTCTAGGATTCAAATCCGGCTAACCAGTTTGTGTGTGAGTTACCATTTTGTCCTAGGCACATGTCGATTAGACACTAGGCCTGTTGTTGTATGTGTATGTGTAAGGAAACGCTTCGAAATGTTTCCGCAACGCCGGGAATTGAACCCGGGCCCTCCGTGCGCGAAGCGAGGCTTTAGCCACCAGGCCATCGGGGCGTTGTGTGTGTGTGTGTGTGTGCGTATGCATATATGTACGCATGCATGTATGTATGAGAGAGAGAGAGAGAGAGAGAAGAGAGAGAGAGAGAGAGAGAGAGAGAGAGAGAGAGAGAGAGAGAGAGAGAGAGAGAGAGAGAGAGAGAGAGAGAGAGAGAGAGAGAGAGGGAGAGAGAGAGAGAGAGAGAGAGAGAGAGAGAGAGAGAGAGAGAGAGAGAGAGAGAGAGAGAAAGTAAGAGAGAGAGAGAGAGAGAGAGAGAGAGAGAGAGAGAGAGAGAGAAAGAAGAGAGAGAGAGAGAGGGGAGGGTGTTATCGAGTTACCTATAATAATAATAATCAATGAATTCAAGATATAGACTGCGATAACTTTAAAAATGAGAGGGGAGAACACAGTGATTAGAGAACACTGATTATAACTCTCAATAATTTTACTTAAGGTAAAGTTTTGTAATAAATTTTAATAATATTAATGTTATTATTTGGTATTACAGTTTATTGAGGAAAGTGTTGCAGGTGTGTGTGTACACCAGCAGCCCAAGCAAGAGACTAGCTGTGTATAACCAGGGCCTTTCAATCCGCCCATCTCTACCCTCCTTGATGCTATCTTCCTGGGAATATCCCTTTGACAGACCTGCCTGTCCTCTGAAGACATCTCGCTGAGAGACACCCACCTGTCCATGTTAGTGACTGTAACCACCACCAGAAGCTGCAGCAGCAACAACAATAGCAGTAGCCGCAGCAGTAGCAACAACAACTGCAACGCTAGCAACAGCAACTGCAGCAGTGGCAACAGTAACTGCAGCAGTAGCAACAGCAACTGCAGCAGTGCCAACAGTAACTGCAGCAGTGACAACAGTAATTGTAGCAGTGGCAACAGTAATTGCAGCAGTGGCAACAGTAACTGCAGCAGTGGCAACAGTAACTGCAGCAGCAACGACAGTATCTGCAGCAGTGGCAACAGTAACTGCAGCAGTGGCAACAGTAACTGCAGCAGTAGCAACAGCAACTGCAGCAGTGCCAACAGTAACTGCAGCAGTGACAACAGTAATTGTAGCAGTGGCAACAGTAACTGCAGCAGCGGCGACAGTATCTGCAGCAGTGGCAACAGTAACTGCAGCAGCGGCGACAGTATCTGCAGCAGTGGCAACAGTAACTGCAGCAGTGGCAACAGCAACTGCAACGCTAGCAACAGCAACTTCAGCAGTGGCAACAGTAACTGCAGCAGAAGCAACAGCAACTACAGCAGTGGCAACAGTAACTGCAGCAGTGGCAACAGCAACTGCAGCAGTGGCAACACTAACTGCAGCAGTGGCGACAGTAACTGCAGCAGTGGCAACAGTAACTGCAGCAGTGGCGACAGCAACTGCAGCAGTGGCGACAGCAACTGCAGCAGTGGCGACAGCAACTTCAGCAGTAACATCAATTGCAGCTGTGGAAACATCAACTGCAGCAGTGGCGACAGCAACTGCAGCAGTGGCGACAGCAACTTCAGCAGTGGCGACAGCAACTGCAGCAGTGGCGACAGCACCTTCAGCAGTGGCAACATCAACTGCAGCAGTGGCGACAGCAACTGCAGCAGTGGCGACAGCAACTTCAGCAGTAACATCAATTGCAGCAGTGGCAACATCAACTGCAGCAGTGGCGACAGCAACTGCAGCAGTGGCGACAGCAACTTCAGCAGTGGCGACAGCAACTGCAGCAGTGGCGACAGCAACTGCAGCAGTGGCGACAGCAACTTCAGCAGTGGCAACATCAACTGCAGCAGTGGCGACAGCAACTGCAGCAGTGGCAACAGCAGCTGCAGCAGTGGCGACAGCAACTTCAGCAGTAACATCAATTGCAGCAGTGGCAACATCAACTGCAGCAGTGGCGACAGCTACTGCAGCAGTGGCGACAGCAACTTCAGCAGTGGCGACAGCAACTGCAGCAGTGGCGACATTAACTGCAGCAGTGGCGACAGCAACTGCAGCAGTGGCGACAGCAACTGCAGCAGTGGCGACAGCAACTGCAGCAGTGGCGACAGCAACTGCAGCAGTGGCGACAGCAACTTCAGCAGTAACATCAATTGCAGCAGTGGCAACAGCAGCTGCAGCAGTGTTGTTACACGTGTCCTTAAGTCACGTTCTCTAGTACTAGATGGGTCACATTCCAGTGATAAATGTTTTGCAAAGATGAACTATATAAACACAAGTCACGCGACTGCACCTGCAGCAGGTACTACATAGGAAATTCTCTAACAAGTGTGATAGATATGAACAACGCGAGATCTAACTGGCTTCTTGTAAACACTCTATTATAACCCCTACTCCTGCTTATACTGAGGGTTCTCAGTCACGTAACTAATTCAGTTGATATACACTTGGCAGCCATACTGGACGTGACCCCACGCGATGATGTATAAATAAGTTATGCGATATATTTACATTTATCTTACGCAGTGAACAATCTCTGCCAACACTGAATAATGTGTCAGTCTAGAAAGGGGTTCCTAACCAGCGGCCCGTGGGCCGCATGCCGCCCTTCTAGGAAATGGATGCGGCCCTCACATGAAATTATGAATTCACTTTTATGTAGATTCCACACTACACAGTCAACAATTACAAAATATTATTATGTTTTATTCATAAAAAATTACAAAATGCTGGCCCTCCTTTAAATTTAGCTTTTCAAATTGTCCCTTTCATACTAGATTGGGGACTTTTATTCTAGAAGAGCCTTGATACATACCAGCACTTAGTTTTGGGTCAAGTAACAAGGCTAAGCCCGTGGCAAGTACCTGAATCTAGTATAAAAACAACATAAAAAACTAACTAAGGCATTTCACCAACATGAAGCATTATTTTTTTTTTGATGGGGGGAGGAGGGGCTGCCACAAAACTTACATTGGTAAAACTTGGAACAATTTGGAAATCTAAATTAAAGATTACGTACACCTGCACAACCATTAGCCAAAACAACGCATTTTTCTCTCGTGAAGTGGAAAGATGCGAGATTAATCAGAGATTTATGTAGGATGAAGTGCATAGAAGTCTCCCTCATCGCTATGTAGGATGAAGTGCATGAAGCCTCCCTCATCGCTATGTAGGATGAAGTGCACGAAGCCTCCCTCATCGCTATGTAGGGGGAAGTACATAGAAGTCTCCCTCATCGCTATGTAGGGGGAAGTGCATAGAAGCCTCCCTCATCGATATGGTAGGATGAGTAGTACATAGAAGCCTCCCTCATCGCTATGTAGGATGAAGTCATAGAAGCTCCCTCATCGCTATGTAGGGGGAAGTGCATGAAGCCTCCCTCATCGCTATGTAGGATGAAGTACATGAAGTCTCCCTCATCGCTATGTAGGATGAAGTACATGAAGTCTCCCTCATCGCTATGTAGGATGAAGTGCATAGAAGCCTCCCTCATCGCTATGTAGGATGAAGTGCATGAAGCCTCCCTCATCGCTATGTAGGAGGAAGTACATAGAAGTCTCCCTCATCGCTATGTAGGGGGAAGTGCATAGAAGCCTCCCTCATCGATATGTAGGATGAAGTACATAGAAGCCTCCTCCATCGTTATGTAGGAGAAGACATAGAAGCCTCCCCCTCATCGCTATGTTGGGGGAAGTGCATGAAGCCTCCTCATCGATATGTAGGAGGAAGTACAAGAAGCCTCCCTCATCGTTATGTAGGATGAAGTGCATAGAAGCCTCCCTCATCGCTATGTTGGGGGAAGTGCATGAAGCCTCCCTCATCGATATGTAGGAGGAAGTACATAGAAGCCTCCCTCATCGCTATGTAGTATGAAGTACATAGAAGCCCCCGTCATCTTTATTGCCCAGTCATTTATTTACCCAAAGTAGCAGCACTTTGACGAAGAGGAATTAGGACGTATCCTGAACACCCGCAACGTTAACACTGACGAAGGGATATAAAGACGTGTCCTGAACACCCGCAACGTTAACACTGACGAAGGAATATAAAGACGTGTCCTGAACACCCGCAACGTTAACACTGACGAAGGAATATAAAGACGTGTCCTGAACACCCGCAACGTTAACACTGACGTAGGGATATAAAGACGTGTCCTGAACACCCGCAACGTTAACACTGACGAAGGGATATAAAGACGTGTCCTGAACACCCGCAACACGACCATCACCTAACAACTGTATTTATAAATCACTGTACTCCTTTATTATTTTCTCATTCTTGTTACTTTTTCGCCCTTGTACTTTGCTCACTATATCTGTTCTCAATCTGTTCAGTTCTGTACACTAAGGCTTGACAAAACTCCAGTTTCCAAAACGTTGCATATGTGTCCATTTAAATAACGTCCATTAAGACCAAGAAGTAACCCGTGACGTCACAAACAAAGCCGCAACGGTGAGCAAACCTGACATCGTACAGGATACATGACTCTGATAAGGACACAGGACTGTGATGGGAAACTATAAGATGATCTGCAAAGAATACATGATTAGTGAAGTACATGGCAGCTGAAATAATGTCTCAAGTAAACAGTGATGAAGCTTTAATTATCATTATTATTATTATTAGTCATGAGAAAGCTCTTAACGTATAAGGATCAAGAGCGACTGGGGTATGAGAGGCAGCTTAGTTTCGATCCCAGGAAGGGAAGGATAGCTTCAAGTCTTCACATGAAGAGCAATTCGCCAGCGCCAAAGCACTCTCCTTGAAGGGTTGAAACTGACAGATAATGACAGGAGGCCGGATATATAATACGGACAGAGAGGAAAAAACTTCGTCTGTCACAATGGCCACCATTCTTCTACTTGGTGGACAGGAGCAGCAAGTGTATAAGGAAAACGTGTCAACACGCTCCTTGACACTCAGATGTTCAAGAAAAAGAATATGAGAAGAGGGAAGGGGAGTACACCGAACTTATAGCTAAACATACACAGATGAATGTAAGCAGCAGCATTTGCAATCTTAATGAAAGTCTTCATCAAGATGATGAATTATTTATGATGCTTTAAAGTATGTGTTTATGTCCCTTTCTAGATTATGAAGCGTCAGCATTCACCTCATACCTTAGCATCAGGAGGGAACTTATGTGCAAGAAGATCACTTAAATGTTACTCACACCTTGCTACCAGGAGGGAACCCATATTAAGCCTGCACTCTTAAATCCCAAGTTAGAAAAAAATCTAATGTACATGTAGTGAATAGCTGGAAGGCTCTAGACCTTGTAGTGGAGACTAATATATTAAACAACCTTAACAGTAGGAATGAGATACCAAGGCCAGGGAGCTGAACCCCAGCACACTCTGGTGAGCGCGTACAAGCGTACGAAGACAATAAGATACAGAGTGTTGAAAGAGTAAATCTGGTAAGTTGGAAGAGGTAAGTAGGGAAGAGATCCTTAGAGAGCATTATACCTTGTTAACAGTATCATTTATCGTCATTAATGTGCGCTTCTTGTTTATCAGGTTCCACTTAACCCACACAGTCTTTTCCATCTCTCATACGTCTTTTTTTTTTTATTGTTGCTGATAGTTGTGAGGGGCGGCAACAGCAATGATCTGCCTATTGAAGCAGTCAATTGAGAACAGAAACACCGCAGTAGGCCTATTGTCCCTTATTAGTTAAACCTACTCACTCAAATCATAATAATTTTCTTTATACGAAATAAAATTGGGTTACAAAAAATTATGTGGAAAAGCCCGAAGTTATACTACAGATTATGTAATATATCAAGCCAATATATTTTTAATATTACCTAAATGGAATTCATTGTCCTGAGCTCTATCATAATTTATTTTTCAACACAACAATAATATACCTTCTGTTAACGTTTTTTATCAAATTATACAAGCCAAATGTCTCAGTCCTTACACAACGTCTGTCAGGACTCAGTTATGATTGACAAGTTATCTATGTTTTGTTCACTCAGCTTCCTCAGTCAGAATACAGAGATATACAACATAACCTACGTGACTGGTCCCAAATCTGCACACAAAAATCACTCCCTACGAAAGCAAAAGACTGAATAGAGGGTCCAATATACCCCCAATGAAAATTGGAGTGCCATTAGCACACTAGGAAAAAATACAGTAAGTTTCCGGGGCCCAAGACTGTTCAACAGCCTCCCACCAGGCATAAGGAAATTACCAATAGACCCCTGGATACCTTCAAGAGGAAGCTGGAGAGATACCTCAAGTCAGTACCCAATCAGCCGGGCTGTGGCTCGTAGGTTGGACTACGTGCCGCCAACAGTATCAGCCAGGTTGATCAGACCCTAATCCACCGGGAGGCCTGGTCAAGGACCGGGCCGCGGGAGCGTTGACCCCGGAACACCCTCCAGGTAGACTCCAGGTAGGTAGACATGTCAAGATATCTTATTAATGAAAATAAGATACCAGATATATTAAGCAAATTTCCTAAATTTGCTTGTAACAGATATACCTTTATAGACTTTTGAAGAGTTTCGAGAGTAGATATAAACCCGGATGTACTCCTGTTAACTCTTTCGGGGCCTACTTCCTAGACCTTTTGTGTACACCATACACTCTTGTGCTACCCTCCACAGGATGGATATGGTGTACACCATACACTTGTGCTACCCTCCACAGGATGGATATGGTGTACACCATACACTCTTGTGCTACCCTCCACAGGATGGATATGGTGTACACCATACACTCTTGTGCTACCCTCCACAGGACGGATATGGTGTACACCATACACTCTTGTGCTACCCTCCCCAGGACGGATATGGTGTACACCATACACTCTTGTGCTACCCTCCACAGGATGGATATGGTGTACACCATACACTCTTGTGCTACCCTCCACAGGATGGATATGGTGTGCACAATACACTCTTGTGCTACCCTCCACAGGACGGATATGGTGTACACCATACACTCTTGTGCTACCCTCCATAGGACGGATATGGTGTGCACAATACACTAGCGGCTTCAGTGTCAAAATCTAAGAGTCAGCACAAGTCCCTTGGTGTTAAAACAAAATTTTATTCCCATCATAACTTGAAGGATATGTAATGTATTCAGCACCAGTGTTAACTTCTCTTCACAAATATTCTTAAAGAAAATGAATATAAAACCTCCAACATGAACACTACACCACACCACACCCACACTACACCAAACCACACCCACATCTACACACAAACACCACACCACACTACACCACACCACACTACACCACACCCTCACACTACACCACACCCACACACACCAACCACCACCTCCCAACCACACCCACCTACACCACACCACACTACACCAAACCACACCCACACTACACCACACCACACTACACCACACCCACACTACACCACACCCACACTACACCAAACCACACCCACACTACACCAAACCACATCCACACTACACCACACCACACTACACCACACCACACCACACCCACACTACACCACACCCACACTACACCACACCCACACTACACCAAACCACACCCACACTACACCACACCACATCCACACTACACCACACCCACACTACACCACACCCACACTACACCCACACTACACCACACCCACACTACACCACACCCACACTACACCAAACCACACCCACACTACACCCACACACACCACACCACACTACACCACACACACCCACACTACACCACACCACACCCACACCTACACCACACACACACACCACACACACACACACCACACCCACACTACACCACACCACACCCACACTACACCACACCACACCCACACTACATCACAGCACACCCACACCACACCACAGCATACCCACACTACACCACACCACACCCACACTACACCACAGCACAGCACACCCACACCACACCACACCCACACTACACCACACCCACACTACACCACACCACATCCACACTACACTACAGCACAGCACACCCACACTACACTACACCACACCCACACTACACCACACCACAGCACACATACACTACACTACACCCACACTGCACCACAGCACACCCACACTACACTACACCACACCCACACTACACTACACCACACCCACACTACACTATACCACGCCCACACTACACCACACTCCCTACACCACAGCACACCCACACTACACCACACCCACACTACACACCACACTCACACTACACCACAGCACACCCACACTACACCACACCCACACTACACTACACCTACACTACATGACAGCACACCCACACTACACTCCACATCCACACAACACCACAGCACACCCACACTACACTACACCATACCTATAGAACGTAAATAAATGGTAAAGGAACACGCTTTAATATACTAAAAGACGAACGAATATAAAGAGCAACCATAATATTATCCATAGTATAGAATACAAGCAGATTGATGAATAAGACCATTAGCAATACTTGCGAAACAAGGATTTGTATGAGTCGTACGAGCTCCCAACCCCGAGGTGAAACATTATTCTTCCCACGCCATGTCACATCTACAAAACAAAACAACAAAGCCAAAACAGTTCGTCTCAACTATAACTATGTATTAGCCGATGTCAGAATCTATAAATAGTTTACATTCAAATATACAGGGTAGGTAGAGAAGCACGCTAGCCCCCGCTTACTGCACGCACCAGTGCTTGCTCTACAAGAGTTCCACCACCCCACCAAGTACAAATTTAGGACATTGAAATATGTAAAAAGGAGACTAGCTCTGCCATCATAGCATATTCATGATGGACCATTGACGAAACACGTACGTGTTAAGACCAAAACAATATACAAAAAAATTAATGACGATGTTTTTATAAAATAACCACAAGATAGTGTGGTTATTTTACAAGTGCATAGCTTTATAAAGCATACACAGTGGGCTTTATCAAGTTATGCACTTAGTATAGCCCATTGTGTGGGCGAAACGTCAATAAAGGGTTGCTGAGCTTAATTTTCTGCAGTAACGTTAACATTCGACTCACAAACTGACTATCAAATGTTTAGTTCACTTGATCTCTCAGTCAACTTGTACCTTAACCTGTCATTATTATACTGAATATAATTATATTCATGAGGAAGGTAATGGAAATGTGTGTGAAACCAATGTGTGGTGTGAATATTATGCAGAGAATTAGAAGCTTGGAGTGAAGTGGGTTTACCAAGAGTACTATGAAGAGAGGGGAGGACGGCTTGTGAGGTGGTTTGGCCATTTAGAGAGGATGGAACAAAAGAGGATGACTACAAGTGTAGGGAAGGAGGGGCAGGGGGTCGTGCTAGAGGGGATGGAAGGACTATGATAGGTTTTGAGTGCTAGGAGCTTGGACATCCAACTGATTTGTGTGAACGAGTTAGAGAGGAGAGGAGGCAAGTGGTTTTTTATGATTTGGCGTGCTGTTGGAGTGTGAGTAAAATAACATTTATGAAGAGATAAAACCGGTTAGCCGGACTTGAGCCCTGGAAGTGGTAAGTACAGTGTTTGTACTCTGAAGGAGGGGTGGGAATGTTACAGTTCAGATAATCATCCCAACAGTGTTATCAACCAGCTTCCGGCAAGACAAGAGACTGAATGAATGATGGTGAAAGTGTTTCTTCTTTTTCGGGTCACCCTGTCTCAGCGGGAGATAGCCGATGCGTTAAACAAAATCATGAAGGAGCGCTAAACCTATAGGGGCCATACAGTTCAATAGATGGATGGGAAGCAAATGGGATCGATTCACGGATATAGAAAGCAGATCCAAGTCCTGGGATCAAGGAATCTTCCTTGAAAGATCAAGCTGACTCAAAATCTCAAACTCACTTGGGAGTCTAGACACAGAAAGTGTCTATGTAATCCCTTTTTTCTGTACTCCCTAGTATTTTGTTGCTATATATGTAGTATCCCCATTAAAGTGGTACAAGATGAATGGTTCAGAGAACCGACAAGTTGATAAATTAGACACATGTGCAACAAGTGCGTATCTTTATTGAGGAAACGTTTCGCCCCACAGTGGCTTTATCAGTCCAATACAAAGCTGAAAGTTATAAGGAGAGGAGGAGTTTGAGGTAATCAGTCCCTCGGCCTGGAGTCGATGTGTTCAGTCCATCACTCTTGTAGTAAGTACAGCACAGTGTCGTAGAGGTGGCTTATATACTGTAGACAGGTGAGGTGAAGCAGCAGGAGGCGGGGTCATAGTGGTACCATCCACTAGTCGAAGAAGGTCTTCGTCCAAAGGTTGGACAAGTGTTGAAGAATTCGTTTGTATATCAAAGTAATTAATAATATAAGTCTAAGACGATAAATGAATAGCTTCAACCTTCTTCTTTAATATTTAATTTAGTTAATAATGAGTTATTTCACTCACAGGAAGTTGCTTCATTGTTGTTCATAGGTCAAAGTAGTACAGATGGTGATGGTGCTGTGTATCACCTATACTTGCTTAATGAGACTACGAGTGGTGGCAGTCTTATGTGTTGAGTGATGCTTTACATGGTGTTCACTCTATCACCTCCTGCTCACTACACTGACTCTGCATGAACTGGTTAGTGTAGCCATGAATACCAGTAACACCTTATTGAGTGCAAGCAAGATGCAAATCTATACAGTATCAAGTTTAAATCTTACAGTGCCACAAAGACTAGTGCCATCATGTTGAAGAATCACCAGTGGTGTGCCAAGAGGATCAGTACTCTCATGAAGGGTCCACAGTCGGGCGCCACAAAGATCAGTGTCATCACAATGGGTCCCCAGTGGAGTGCTACAAGGTTCAGTTATATCATGATCAACAGTGAAGGGCCACAAAGATCAGTGTCATCACAATGGGTCCCCAGTGGAGTGCTACAAGGTTCAGTTATATCATGATCAACAGTGAAGGGCCACAAAGATCAGTGTCATCACAATGGGTCCCCAGTGGAGTGCTACAAGGTTCAGTTCCATCATGATCAACAGTGAAGGGCAACAAAGATCAGTGTCATCACAATGGGTCCCCAGTGGAGTGCTACAAGGTTCAGTTCCATCATGATCAACAGTGAAGGGCAACAAAGATCAGTGTCATCACAATGAGTCCCCAGTGGAGTGCTACAAGGTTCAGTTCCATCATGATCAACAGTGAAGGGCAACAAAGATCAGTGTCATCACAATGGGTCCCCAGTGGAGTGCTACAAGGTTCAGTTCCATCATGATCAACAGTGAAGGGCAACAAAGATCAGTGTCATCACAAAGGGTCCTCAGTGGAGTGCTACAAGGTTCAGTTCCATCATGATCAACAGTGAAGGGCCACAAAGATCAGTGTCATCACAATGGGTCCCCAGTGGAGTGCTACAAGGTTCAGTTCCATCATGATCAACAGTGAAGGGCAACAAAGATCAGTGTCATCACAATGGGTCCCCAGTGGAGTGCTACAAGGTTCAGTTCCATCATGATCAACAGTGAAGGGCAACAAAGATCAGTGTCATCACAATGAGTCCCCAGTGGAGTGCTACAAGGTTCAGTTCCATCATGATCAACAGTGAAGGGCAACAAAGATCAGTGTCATCACAATGGGTCCCCAGTGGAGTGCTACAAGGTTCAGTTCCATCATGATCAACAGTGAAGGGCAACAAAGATCAGTGTCATCACAAAGGGTCCTCAGTGGAGTGCTACAAGGTTCAGTTCCATCATGATCAACAGTGAAGGGCAACAAAGATCAGTGTCATCACAATGGGTCCCCAGTGGAGTGCTACAAGGTTCAGTTCCATCATGATCAACAGTGAAGGGCACACAAGATCAGTGTCATCACAATGGGTCCCCAGTGGAGTGCTACAAGGTTCAGTTCCATCATGATCAACAGTGAAGGGCCACAAAGATCAGTGTCATCACAATGGGTCCCCAGTGGAGTGCTACAAGGTTCAGTTCCATCATGATCAACAGTGAAGGGCCACAAAGATCAGTGTCATCACAATGGGTCCCCAGTGGAGTGCTACAAGGTTCAGTTCCATCATGATCAACAGTGAAGGGCACAAAGATCAGTGTCATCACAATGGGTCCCCAGTGGAGTGCTACAAGGTTCAGTTCCATCATGATCAACAGTGAAGGGCAACAAAGATCAGTGTCATCACAATGGGTCCCCAGTGGAGTGCTACAAGGTTCAGTTCCATCATGATCAACAGTGAAGGGCAACAAAGATCAGTGTCATCACAATGGGTCCCCAGTGGAGTGCTACAAGGTTCAGTTCCATCATGATCAACAGTGAAGGGCACAAAGATCAGTGTCATCACAATGGGTCCCCAGTGGAGTGCTACAAGGTTCAGTTCCATCATGATCAACAGTGAAGGGCAACAAAGATCAGTGTCATCACAATGGGTCCCCAGTGGAGTGCTACAAGGTTCAGTTATATCATGATCAACAGTGAAGGGCCACAAAGATCAGTACAAACAATCATAACTAACAGTGGAATGACACAAAGATCATTACCATCATGATCACCATGGGATGCCACAAGGATCAGTGCTAACATGGCCATCAGTGGGGTTCAACAGAGATGCTCCATCACTGTCAACACTGGGGTGCCACAAAGGTCACTGCCATCATGAAGGGTCAGCAATGGAGTACCACATTAAGTACTTGCGCCGATACCTTTTTCTAATTTATATAAATATAATGGAGGGGATAAGGACTTGAATAAGTACGGTATGCTGATTGCTGCTGCTGCTGCTGCTACACAACAGAGACCTACTGTATCACTTAATAGATAACCCACATTAAACTCAATGTCAAATAACTGACTGTGGAAGTGTTATTTGATGGAGATGTTTGAAAATAAAACAGATCTCATCCAAATTATATATACGTTAATGTCTGATAATGATTCTGGGGATGATCCTCCATCTCCCCCTGGCCCCGTCTCAGACCAGACCTCGTAAATTAGAAAGGAAATATTACAGAAATACAGGAGCTAAGAAACATAATACAATACTGAATATTACTACTACAATCAAAACAAAGCTCTAAACCCATTCATTATTCAGTATACAGAGTATACCAAATGAAGAATAAAAAATACACAAATAACCCGCACATAGGACCGAAACATCGTCATAGTTTCTTTCTCTTGTGTGCTGGTTATTTGTGTACTATACTGAATGTAAGCACAAGTTTGTTGAAAGACAGAAGGAATTTTTAACGAGGAAGCGCTAAACCCAGGTGGATCATACATACCTAGGAAATGTGAGGTAATCAAATGTGACTGAGTGAAGGGGAGAGGGGTGGCTCCAATTCCTTAGATCAAGAGCTCTATTCTTGTCATCAAGGCACCTCCAGTGACGGAAAGACAACATTGATGAGACAACCCTCCACGTTGACGAGAGGCCGCCAGGAAGCACCTTCAAACATGTCTTACAATTACCAAGGAACACAAGAGAACAATTTTACGTTGCCCAAGAAGCCGCCTAAAATAATTTGAAAGAAATATTTCTTCATAAACAATGATGGTCGAGTAGAATTAATTAGAATAATACATAAATAACTCGCACATAGAAGCTTGCGACGACGTTTCGGTCCGACTTGGATCATTTACAAAGCCACACAAAGTGTGACTTTGTAAATGGTCCAAGTGGGAGCGAAACATTGTCGTAAGTTTCTCTCTCCTTTGTGCGGGTTATTGTTTATTGTTGCAGTCACGGTATTGTGCCTTTGTCTTCTTCAATGAATTGGAATGAACTGTTTTCCAACGTAATGACACTAAATGTAATAACTGTGACAGTGACATAGAGTCACTGATCATTACTGATTCTATGTCATCACTGGAAGCACTTGACTCACATAATGACTAACATCATCACTGGAAAACCAACCTTATGGATCTTCAAAAAATATGAAAGGAATTAATGTACAATAGTTAGGGATGCCATCTCTCACTGAATTACTCCTACATAATTAGCTTAATAAATTAGACAGAAATTCTCTTGACAGAGGAAGGTAAATATAACCTTGCTTTGTGTCAGGCATTAGAAATAATATTAGGAGGGAAGCAAATAATGAATTTAAATGTCACGTGAATGCATTCAGAAGCCTAAGTTAAAGAATTAGACACAAGCGTAACATCTGAGTATCTTTATTGTAGACGTTTCGCCATCCAGTGGCTTTATCAATACAAATTTGAGGACATAACTCGAAGACGGTAGAATTATATACAAAAGATGAGGTAATCAGTCCCTCATCTTTTGTATATAGTTCTACTGTCTCCCAATTACGTCCTTCAATTTGTACTGATAAAGCCACTGGATGGCGAAACGTCTACAATAAAGATACCCAGATGTTGCGCTTGTGTCTAATTCTTCTTCAGAAGCCTAAGTGCATCTCTAACCCACTGTGATAACATCAACGTAGATAACACATTTACGGTACAACTCGCAATGTAAATAAACTGATTGATGGAGTAGCCAGGCTTACGCTGGGTAACAAATCCTTCCGATAGTTGAGCACATACTGTACACATACGATGATCAAACTGCCGATACCATCAAAATTTGCCGATACTCACCCATACCGATACTTTGGCACCAGCCTAACAACTACACACAGGTGCTCACACAACACAACAATCATATTCGACACAGCAATAACACTGACGCGCGCGCGCGCACGCACCAAGTCAACAACACAGTCAACACATTTACTTAAAGTTGAGTATTAAAAAGAGTTTCGACAATCAAGTGAGGAGGGGAGGTTGTGGGAGGGTGGTTGACGGGGAGGGTTAGTGATGGGAGAGTGGTTGAGGGGGGGAGGGTAGGTGATGGGAGGGTTTGGAGGGGGGAGGGTAGGGGGTGGGTAGGTGGTGGGAGGGTGGAAGAGGGGGGAGGGTAGTTGGTGGGAGGGGAGGGAAGGTGGTGAGAGGGAAAGGAAGATGTTGGGAGGGGAGGGAAAATGCTGGGAGGGAAGATGGTGGGAAAGGAGACGCAAAATTACCTTTTGATTATCCAAAGACGATCCCGGGGGTCACCGCCCCCGCGATCCAGTCCCAGACTAGGCCTCCCGGTTGCTGGCTTGATCAACCAGGCTATTGATGCTAGACATATGCAGACCAGCGTATGCACCACACCTTCATCAGGAACTAACATGAAGAATGTATAAAGGTCCCTCTTCAAGACAGCCAGGGGTCTGTTGCAAGTCTCCTAATGCATGATGGTTGTTCAGAAGTCTTGGTCCCTTTACACTTAGTTCTCTTAGTGTATTTATGGCATCGTTATTTATCATTATAGGCATTTTGCGCATTCTGTCAAGCCTCTTGCTTTTGTGGGGAATAATTTAGGCAGATTTGGGACTAATCCCTCTGGAATTTGCTTGATACTCCGTTCGTTTTTATTTCCTCAAATTTTCACGGGAAAGTAACTGAAATTTGTCACAGAACATCATATTGTTTTCCGTGGCCCGCTAGAAGACACCTTGGAAATTTGCTATCCTTAATGGATGCCACTCTCGAAAAAAAATTAGTATCATCTGTAAAAGTTTATACGATGCTATAATTTGCCTGTCTTTATTGGATATGAGAATAAGAAAGATAACTGGGAAAAGTACTGTGCTTGGGAACAGCATTTAACTGTGGCATTATCTGACTGTACTTTGTTCATTATTACTCTTTGGGTTCTATTTACACAAAAAAAACCGCACACACAAGCTTATGACGACGTTTCGGTCCGACGTTTTTATTAGCTTAATATTTATCTGCCTACTTTTCACGCATTTTCTACGCTATTATGTCATGGTCGCACGTGCCGAGGCTTTTGTAAATTGTGTGCTCTATATATGATCCTCTAGTACATGGAAGACCATGCTGTAATAGTCCAATAACTGTGAAAGGTAGAAGCGACCTGCTCTAAACCTATGCTGCCCTGGGTTGTGCAACTGTCGTGAATCCACGTGATTACCCATCTTACTTCTTTAAAGTCTTTTAAAGATTTTGATAGTGTGAGATATTGTCACAGTTGCATTTTGCTGATGACACTGTGCTTCTGAGAGATTCTTAAGAGAAGTTGCAGAGGTTGGTGGACGAATTTGGGAGGGTATGTAAAAGAAGGAAATTAAAAATGAACATAGGAAAGAGCAAGGTGATGAGGATAACCAAAAAAAAAAAAACAATAGTGATATCAGTCTTTAATGACTGTAGGATGACTCGGTGTCCAGAATATTTAAGGCACATAACAGTGGTTTCTTGCAGTTACTGCTGAATATAGAGTTTCAAGAGTCTGGGCCTTGGGCACAATGAAAGGGAGTTAGGTGAATGGGGTCTTCCAAGTCATGTGGTGTTAGGTTTGTCAGAAATATGCTGATGTCAGCATTTTTTTTTATTCTCATTCATGAAAAATTCTTTTGTGTTGTCAGTCATTAGTCTGATTAGTCTGATTTCTGGTGGGAGGAGGTAAGGTGGAGGGAAGGTTGTATGAGGAGAGGGAAGGTAATGGGAAGTGACGGGAAGGTTGTGGGAGGGGAAGAGAAGGGACGGGAGAGAAATCATAATAAAATATATAAAAAAGCGTTCATATTGTGGCTTCCCTTGACATCAAAACCTTTCCCGGCAAATGGCATCGCTCAGGAATTCTCATATCCGCGTCAAATGGAATTCATTGTGGGAGAGAGAGAGAGAGAGAGAGAGAGAGAGAGAGAGAGAGAGAGAGAGAGAGAGAGAGAGAGAAAAGAGAGAGAGAAAAGAGAGAAAAAAAAAAGAGAGACATACAGACAGACAGAGACAGAGAAAGCGTACTCAACTAACTGCATTATTTATATACACTTGCCAATTTGTGCTTGTCTATGTGTAACTACAGTAGTAGATGTGATAAATGGTTTTGAAAATCGACAAGTTGAAGAATTGAGACACTTATTCAACATATACAAAGCAGGAAGGTATAAGGAGAGGAGGAGTTTGAGGTAATCAGTCCCTCAGCCTGGAATCGACCTGTTCAGTCCATCACTCTCTGGCCCTATGCTGTACTCCTACAAGAGTGATGGACTGAACACATCGATTCCAGGCTGAGGGACTGATTACCTTGAACTCCTCCTCTCCTTATACCTTCCTGCTTTGTATTGAACTGATGAAGCCACTGTGTGGCGAAACGTTTCTTCAATTAAGATTCACATATGTTGCATAATTGTTTCAATTCTTCTATAGTAGAAGAGCTTGGGCGTCCCGTGCCGTCTTCAGTAATCTATTATATAATGTAACTGTGTCATTACGATTTCGTGAGTCGAGTCAGTTTTGTGTGGTGTGTGTGTGTGTGTGTAATTACCTATCTGTCATCATGCTCCCACATTCGGGACTAACAAAACAATACAAATTATTACATAACAATTCACAGCAAAACAGGAAATACACATCTCTACCCTGGCACAAATATGGTACACAAACAAAACTAAAATTTACAAAGCGCTTTAACCTAGATTATTCACACAATACGACACAAAATACCGTACCATCATACATACTAACACTAAATACTGTACCACCATACATACTAACACCAGATACTGTACCATCATACACACTAACAATAGATACTGTACCATACGGCACTGGTTACATAACCGTACAATGTAACGCTCCTGTGCCCACCAGGCACGCAACAGTAAAATGTACAAAAATAAGTCGTAAACTACGTTACGAGACACGTGCCGGATCAACCAGGCTGTGATGAATATATAAGCCAGCAGGCTGACAACAGTAACAGCCTGACTGACCAGGCACCAGGAAAGCCTGGCCTCAGGCCGGCTACGGGAGTAGACTCTCGAAACTGGTCACAGGCGAGACCATAAACATAAATTGTCCAAGGTACTCCCTAGCTGCCAAAGATACGAGCTACAACAGCCTGACTGATCAAAACGTCAACCAGATCCTCGTACTCTAACAACAGATAAAAATCAACTTATTTAAGTGCGCATTGTGATTTTCAAATACTCAAAGGAAATATTAGAAACATATGAAGAGAAAGCTATTGTATTTACAATGTGTGTGTGTGTGGGATGGTAGAGTAGAGAGAGAGAGAGAGAGAGAGAGAGAGAGAGGAGAGAGAGAGAAGAAGAAGAAGAGAGAGAGAGAGAGAGAGAGAAGAGAAGAGATAGAGAAGAGAGAGAGAGAGAGAGAGAGAGATGATAGAGATAGAGATAGAGAGAGAGAGAGAGAGAGAGAGAGAGCAGAGATTATGATATGAAGGGTTGTGGTGGTGTTGGAGAGGGAGAGGGGTGGCAGGAAGGTATACACAGCAGTTCTCAAAGACTCCCTGAGACTTACTCAAGCGTGTCAGGTGCGTGTCAACGCTTACCTGAAAAATGTATGTCATACATTTTATCTGACACTAAGGTACACCATAAGCAAACACTAGGAGTATATAATAGTAATTACACAGTATTGCTATTTTAACTAGCACCACAAATAACAACACCTATAAATACCCTGATTAATTCGACCACCGTGTACCCTTGTAACCTACGGAAGTGATGAATTAGACACATGTGCAACATCTGGGTATCTATACTTGTAGACGTTTCGCCATCTAGTGCGCTTATCAATACAAGGACATAATATGAAGACAGTAGAAATATATACAGATACCCAGATACTGCACATGTGTCTAATTCATCATCTTGTCGGTACTGAATACCACTGATATACAACTTAAGAGAGGTATCTCTAGGGATCTAATAGCTCCCAGTCTATCACAAAATATCTCATGAGACATTCGTGTAGAAAGTCTTGTATAAATTGCCTAGGCCTTCCCTTATATCTTACAATAAATACAAATAACAGATAAAGATAGTGATCATTTTAAATATAGCATTATGAAAAGGTTAAACCGTTGAAGCATGGGAACACAAGCTGACACCTTGACATTACCGACTTAAGTTTCCGGGTGAGTAAATGTCTGGTATAGGGTTCATCGATAGAATAGATTACCATACGGTCTTGGAGGTCCTGGAGATACAGTGTCGGCCCAGGGCTTCATCTATGTCAGAGGAACTGGTTTACAGTCCAGAGGTCAGGGAACCGGGGTAAATTATCCCAAATGGGATCAAAATTAAAATCTCGGGGTTAATGAAGGCTCAATAAACATATAAATAAAACTGCACAAAAATGTATTATTTAATAAGCGAGGCTCATTATGACAGTTATATATTTTCAAGCAAATAATTGTTAGTCTAGTGGGTAATGCCGCTGTACACAAATCTGTTTTGGGATAATACCTAAAACAGTTCGCCGACCTGTGGTTTACCGACCCAGCATTGTTAAGACACGAGTCGGGTCAGATGAGTAACTACCTGCTAGCTGTCGCATATTTTTTTTTTTTTGTGCTGCACTCCTGGAGTCTATTGAGTCAACGAATACATTCAGCTGTTCAGATGACGAAATATGAAGTAAGCTTGTGTTCTTTAAATAAAGATAGGGATTTAAGGGAAGTTGTACTGGTAACGATCCCAAACAAGCACCTTTAACCTGCTTGAGCACATTATTGTGGAAACAAGTAAACACGTGAAGATCGTCCTGAATGTCCATTTCATATCGTGATAATCATATCAAAAGATATTTGAATTAGAAAGATCCTATCGTCTACATGGAATGAAGCTCCATTTTTAAGAACTAAATGTACAGGAGTTGAGGACTAACAGATCATGAAGTCGCAGCGAGACTCTTTCCCAAAGAAAATTGAAATTTAAGGTCGCCTAACAAGAAATGGTTGAAGTAAGATGGGGGAAAAAAAGCTCTTAAATCGTCCAAATGGAGCCTCATCCCCTGTAGACGATAGGGTCTTTCTCTCTCACTCAAATATGTATCTTTTGATATATATCATCATATGAAATGGACAGTCATGGATGATCTTTACGTTAGCTTCCATTTCTTAATCGTTAGCCCTACGTTCCCACCACTTTCTTCCTATCCGTCTCATAATTCCACCACTGACAACTTGTGAGGAAAGAGATAAGAGGAACAGACTACACAACATTTATCTAAATAAACTCGATATGCGATATAATATAGCGTAGCTTGATCCTAAAATCTAGTGAGAATGAGGATGCAAGAGACAAGCTGATCAAAGATGCTATGGTAGGATGGAACCTTAATTGAGAAATGAGAACATTTCGCTTGGATATAAAGCGTTTTCAAATGTTTTTCTCGACTACGTATATACCATTAATAAGTATAGGGATAGCAGGTGACGAGGAATCGTAAGGTGTCAGGAAGGCAGCGTGTGCTTCTCAGCACAGGCTGCCTTCTGCGTGGTTCTGCGTGAGTGTCTATGATATGAACGAGAGCCGATTTAACGCATTTTCTTCTGTTCCTATTTTTCTTCGGAGAACCATGCTCGTCCTGTTCCAAATCATGTGGTGAAGCCGCGTTAAGATGTCAAACAATGGCGTTTTTCATGTTGGTGCAACACAAATGTTTCTTATATACACGTGGACAAATACCTAGCCATCTCACCTAGTGATGTAACTGGCTTTCAACAGTAATCTAGAAATGTTCTTAGTTACTGTAAGCATTTCTGATTCACTTCCAGATTTAATTTTAAATGTTGCATCACAAAGTAAAAGACGGTCTCTGGGGAAGCATAAAAATGCATTTCCACGGATGTTTTTAAACGACCAATGTCGCCGTTTGCGACAGATTCGTCAGTCGATTCAACACAGTCTGATTTGATTAGATTGTTGTCTAGCAATAGAAATTAGCCAATTGTAACATACCACAATATATAAAATAAAGACCATAAAAAGTTTTCAAGCGCAAACAGAAAATGGTTACCCAAAGAGCGTACTACAACTAGAAAATGGATAATCATTAGTAAAGGCTCAAGAACAGTCACCCGTGTGACTGTATTAGCAACGGTTTAATACCGACTGTTATTAAGAGGATGGGTTGCAAACACTCTCCCCCCACCCCCAAAAAAAGTCAGATTTCCAGACCTTGGTTGGGGTAATGGTGAGATATACTACGCAAGTAACTATAACACGACCTTGTAGTAACTCATGACCGAGAGCGTGAGAATCCTCTAAGGGTTGCGTACCCTCGTCAAGGAAGACAGGGAATGATGGGGCGAGGTCGGCTCTTTATATCCCGTTTTACTTTTATCCACATACTAAACATGTTGCCCGCCAGTAACCCATAGCCTCTTAGCCATCTCAGCTACAACTTTTCCAGTAGGGCAAACCCTAGTTAGCATGGCTGACGGCGTCATCAAAGCTCACAATACCCCATCATGAAATGGCTGTCCACGGGCGATGTTAATATTAAAAGTTAGAGGCAGTGGCATAGGTCCCTCGCCTATCACTGGTCACTTCAGGTGGTAACTTGATACACTGCTCTCTGATCGCTACCTTTAACATTTTATTTTCAAAAGCAATAAGCTTTGTAACAAAGCCCCTAAGCCATCAGTGGGTTAGATCTGGTGACAAGAGTGTATAGTTTGTAAGCTGAGTGGACGAGACTGAGACAGAAAAATGTATACAACCCGTAATTAAACTCAATTTCCACTAGGTGATTAAAATGCCTTTAATAAATAGTGAACACAAATGCTAATAATCTGTAAGGCATTTATATGCTCTATATTGGGAAAAAATCTGAATATACAAAAAACACTCCTTGGAGAGCAGCTGGAAAATACTCAAGCGATTGGTTGCAAATCTGCACAATGAAATAGCTCCTTACGAGAGAGAAGCAGACCTTTGAAGAGTTTCGACAGTTGGTGGACGGTGTAAAATAACCCCAATGGAAATTAGGGGTGTGATAAATACTCTAATACATACTTTGATAAGCAATGAAAGCTCAAGACTTTTCTTCTAGGTTCAGAGTGATTTTTGCGAAATTATTGCATACACAAATTTTCGCTTGCCTTATTCGGCAAGAGCGTTACTATTTAAGCTAAAATAGCAAGTTTTACCTATTCGGCATATACATATATATATATATATATATATATATATATATATATATATATATATATATATATATATATATTATTTTTATTAACACATCGGCCGATTCCCACCAAGGCAGGGTGGCCCGAAAAGAAAAACTTTCATCATCATTCACTCCATCACTGTCTTGCCAGAAGGGTGCTTTACACTACAGTTATAAAACTGCAACATTTACACCCCTCCTTCAGAGTGCCGGCACTGTACTTCCCATCTCCAGAACTCAAGTCCGGCCTGCCGGTTTCCTGAATCCCTTCATAAATGTTACTTTGCTCACACTCCAACAGCACGTCAAGTATTAAAAACCATATGCCTCCATTCACTCCTATCAAACACGCTCACACATGCTTGCTGGAAATCCAAGCCCCTCGCACACAAAACTTCCTTTACCCCTCCCTCCAACCTTTCCTAGGCCGACCCCTACCCCGCCTTCCCTCCACTACAGATTTATACACTCTCGAAGTCACTCTGTCTCGTTCCATTCTCTCTACATGTCCAAACCACCTCAACAACCCCTCCTCAGCTCTCTGGACAATCGTTTTGGTAATCCCGCACCTCCTCCTAATTTCCAAACTCCGAATTCTCTGCATTATATTCACACCACACATTGACCTCAGACATGACATCTACACTGCCTCCAGCCTTCTCCTCGTTGCAACATTCATCACCCATGCTTCACACCCATATAAGAGCGTTGGTATAACTATACTCTCATACATTCCCCCCTTTACTTCCATTGACAAGGTTCTTTGTCTCCACAGACTCGAAGTGCTCCACTCACCCTTTTCCCTCATCAATTCTATGATTCACCTCATCCTTCATAGACCCATCCGCCGACATGTCCACTCCCAAATATCTGAATACATTCACCTCCTCCATACTCTCTCCCTCCAATCTGATATCCAATCTTTCGTCACCTATTCTTTTTGTTATCCTCATCACCTTACTCTTTCCTATATTCACTTTCAATTTTCTTCTTTACACACCCTACCAAATTCATCCACCAACCTCTGCAGCTTCTCTTCAGAATCTCCCAAAAGCACAGTGTCATCAGCAAAAAGCAACTGTGACAACTCCCACTTTGTATTTGCTTCTTTATCTTTTAGCCTAACACCTCTTGCCAAGACCCTCGCATTCACTTCTCTTACAACCCCATCTATAAATATATTGAACAACCACGGTGACATCACACATCCTTGTCTAAGGCCCACTTTTACTGGGAAATAGTCCCCTTCCCTCCTACACACTCTAACCTGAGCCTCACTATCCTCATAAAAACTCTTCACTGCTTTCAGTAACCTTCCTCCTATTCCATACACCTGCAACATCTGCCACATTGCCCCCCTATCTACCCTATCATACGCCTTTTCCAAATCCATAAATGCCACAAAAACATCTTTACCCCTATCCAAATACTGTTCACCTATATGTTTCACTGTAAACACTTGGTCTACACACCCTATATATATATATATATATATATATATATATATATATATATATATATATATATATATATATATATATATATATATATATATATATACGCCCAGGAGGTACTACCGTCCTGCCAAGTGAGTGTAAAACGGAAGCCTGTAATTATTTTACATGATGGTAGAATAACTAGTGTCTTTTTTCTGTCTCATAAACATGCAAGATTTCACGTACGTCTTGCTACTTCTACTTACACTTAGGTCATGCTACACATTCATGTACAAGCATATATATACACACACCCCTCTGGGTTTTCTTCTCTTTTCTTACTAGTTCTTGTTTATTTCCTCTTCTCTCCATGGGGAAGTGGAACAAAATTCTTCCTCCGTAAGTTATGCGTGTCATAAGGGGCGACTAAAATGCCGGGAGCAAGGGGCTAGTAACCCCTTCTCCTGTATAAATTACTAAATCTAAAGAGAGAAACTTTCGTTTCTCTTTTTGGGCCACCCTGCCTCTGTGGGATACGGCCGGTTTGTTGAAAGAAAAAAATATATATATATATATATATATACAAAAGTAAAGATCTAGAAGAGGCTCGAAAGTGTGGAAGCTGTGGAAACTCAGCCTCGTGGTGGTGGTGGCAATCACAGGGAAGCCTACTCCTGCTAGACATAAAGGCACAAGCATAAATACTTCCATATGGTAACTAAGCAGGGTGCCTTTACCTTTCATATAACTGTAAAAGTAGTGAAATAGTGACAACGTACAATAGTGCTCAGCAGGAATTACACCTCAGAATTTTAAAATAAAAGGAAAATACAAAACCACTGTAAGAAAATAAATTCTTGTGAACAAAATCCTTTTTCGAAATCTTCATTAAGAGAAAAATTCAGACATAAGATAATCACACTCTGATTACGAGTGTAAGAGGAGATCAAAGGTCAACCCACTGGCTCGCCCACCACTCAAGGTCACCACTAGCAGGACACATGCCAGTAACCTCCACGCTAAATCTAAGTTAAAGTCGAGACGAGAGAAACTAGTGTCAGAATTTACCCGAGAGAACGAGACAAATAAATGGATCTCCTCTCTCCTAGAATGAGAGATGAAAGCCTTTGTGGACAGGTATATCATACGTATTTTATAATAACAAAGATCACAAAACATTTCTTGGAGATATTATCAAATACAGATAAAAAGCGGGAAAAGCAAGTAAAGAAAGGGTACACAGAAATACAGTACATAGAAATATATTCAGAGCAAGATATACAGGAAGACTGACCACAAAACTGCAAATGACAGAAAAAGACAAAGTAAAATATGTAAGTACTCTACCAGGAAATATGCAAATATGGAATAAGATGTAAAAATCCACTCTAGAAAGTGTTCCACTAGATTCGGATGGAACTTTACCTGTGAAATGTTTTGAGAGTTTTCCTATTCTCGCAGCCTGACCTGGGGCCAGGACTCCCTGTTGACTGTCGCTTCAACAAATTTGTTACTGTTGGTGTCCAGCCAGCAAACATATCCATCACAGCCTACCTGGAGTCTACCTGGAGGGCATTCCAGGGATCAACGCCCCCGCGGCCCAGTCCACGACCAGGCCTCCCGGTGGATCAGGGCCTGATCAACCAGGCTGTTACTGCTGGCCGTACGTAGTCCAACGTACGAACCACAGTCCGGCTGATTCGGCACCGACTTTAAGTATCTGTCCAGCTCCCTCTTGAAGGCAACCAGGGGTCTATTGGTAATTCCCCTTATGCTTGGTGGGAAGCTGTTGAACAGTCTTGGGCCCCGGACACTTATTGTGTTTTCTCTTAGTGTACCAACGGCGCCTCTACTTTTCATTAGGGGTATTTTGCATCGCCTGCCCAGTCTTTTACTTTCGTAGGAAGTGATTTCTGTGTGCAGATTCGGGATCATTCCTTCTAAGATTTTCCAGGTGTAGATTATGATATATCTCTCTCGCCTGCGTTCCAGGGAGTACAAGTCAAGTCTTCCAAGCGTTCCCAGTAGTTGAGGTGTTTGATGGAACTTATATATGCAGTAAAGGTTCTCTGTACACTCTCCAGATCTGCAATTTCACCTGATTTGAACGGAGATGTTAATGTACAGCAATATTCCAGCCAAGAGAGAACAAGTGATTTAAAAAGGATCATCATTGGGTTGGCATCTCTTGTTTTGAACGTTCTCATTATCCATCCTACCATTTTCTTTGCAGTTGTGATCGTGGCACTGTTGTGATCCTTGAAAGTGAGATCCTCAGACATTACCACTCCCAGGTCCCTCACATTATTTTTCCGCTCTATTGTATGATCAGAGTTTGTAGTATACTCTGTTCTAATTATTATTTCCTCCAGTTTTCCATAACGGAGTAGTTGGAATTTGTCCTCATTGAACATTGAAAAACTTTGTTTATATCTTCTTGGAGATTAACCGTGTCCTCCATAAATGACAGTCTCGTGCAGATCCTAGTATCGTCTGCAAAGGATGACACGGTGCTGTGGATTACATCTCTATGTCTGATATGAGGATGAGGAACAGGATGGAGGCGAGTGCTGTGCCTTGTGGAACAAAGCTTTTCACTATGGCAGCTTCCGATTTAACTCTGTTAACCACTACTCTTTGTGTTCGATTGGTTAGGAAGTTGAAGATAGATCCATCTCCTCACTTTGCCAGTTATTCCTTTAGCACGTATTTTGTGTGCTATTACGCCATGATCACACTTGTCAAAGGCTTTTGCATAGTCTGTGTACATTACATCTGCATTCTGTTTTTCTTCCAGTGCATCCAAGACACAGCGAATGAAGTTATCTACATTTGTTCCGGCAAAATTTCTGACATCTGCTGGTAGAAGATTAAACAATCAAGTCCTACGGATTCTGACATTGTTCTTAGTGTGCTAGTAGTTTCCCAGCTTTTCACTGGGTCTATTTTACACTTCCATCCATACAACTCACTTCAGTGCGTTACATTATTGTGCAGGACTGGGACTAGACCCTCCAGTATCTGTTTCTTGATATATTTTTAGTAGTTTATATGCTTTCTTGCCTCTATGCGGTCAGTAAACATACTCCGATGCTGTTATGCTAGAGATTCCAGGTATTTTCTCTCTGAGATGGGTAAATCTTAAGCCCAACGTTACCCATAATTCCACTTAAAAAAAAATACAAAATTGCATATCTTTGATATACCTTACCAAAAAAAAAAGAATGCATAGTAAACAAAGATATTTCAAGTGGAGAGAAACAATCTAAAGAAAGGAGACAATCAATGAAAGACAACTTAGGGCAGAGAGATTCATGGCAATGGAACACAACGAACCTGTTTTTCAGACAAATTTAAATCTACAACAGCCCCCAGCACAATCCGTACTGGAGAGACCGGGAATATGTACATCAAGAATCATATCACACGATGGTGCAATACCAGAGGTATTGTCCTTTTTATTCATAGAAAATAATAAATTCTACCCCCTTCCCCTTTCTTGCTAACATTCTAGGTTTAAAACAAAAATAACAGTAATATATTACGGATGTACCGAAGTTTAGGCATAGGTATCGACGAGTAACGGCCATTTTTACTGTATCGGTGAAAAAATATTAATATTGTGCTTAAAAATATCAAAATAAACACTACCTCACAAGTGCCTCTGACAACTAGCAACTAATTAGTACAAGAGGCCTAGTAATGAGAAATGACATTGTCATCTAAAAAAATAAGCTATTTAATATTTAATCTTCCTGTGTTATTTAACATATGTTATACAATAAGCATTCTTTTACATATTAAATATAGTCATTATGATTTTAAAATAAAAAAAAAATATTGGAAAAGTATCGGTATCGGCAAATTTATCCCATCGCTATTAATATACAAGTGGACTTATCACAAAAACACATGCAATATTAAGAGTGTTTATAGAAACATATACAAGGGATGTTTTGGACAGTGAGACATGGGTGCAAAACTCTAATGTTTTATATAAAGATATGAGAGTAAATAAGTCACAGTAGGACTGCAAGAAACTCATTTTAGGTTTAATAGACTATATGGCTTTGAGGGGTACGAGAGATGTACCGTGAAAGCTTTTTGTTGTGGATGAGACAGTAGGGTCACAGTTACTGCCGCTAATTATAATAAAAAAGAAGCGCTAAACCTACAAGGGTCTACTGCCATTGAGATAACCATGTCACAGAGGTGGTGGTTGTAAAATCATCCTACTGTAAGCTCTGTAGTTGAGTGATACAACATTGGTCCAGCTATATGCATGGAGTATAGTTCAAGTTTCCGTCTATTTATTCATAGATAGTGGTTCATTTCGACTTTTGGGTTTATATGAGGCCTGGTCACAGACCGGGCCGCGGGGGCGTTGACCCCCGGAACTCTCTCCAGGTAAACTCCAGGTACTGTGTGTACGCGTGTGCGCGCTCGCGTACGTATGAGCGTGCATTCGTGCACGTGTGCGCGTGCGTGCGCCGCTCTACCTTTAAAAGGCTGCTTGACTTTTTCTCTTAGTCTTCGTCCAACTTTTCGATTTTATTTCGCCTATAACTCGAGAACGCTTTATCCAATCGCCTTTAAATTTTCAACACTTGTGTATGGTAGTTAGCACCAAATTTTAGGAACAATTGGGATATTAACGACCTCTATGACTAAAATTGTTGAACCCCATTCCCAGCATCTTGGAACAGCTGGAATAACTTTCCAGAACTCTGTGGCGGAGCTACAAACATTCACTAAAAGTTGCCTAAAAATTCGACGGCGGCGGAAAGTGAAATTCAAGTTGTTGGTGCAGATTTAGGCATTTTATGTGTAGTGTGAAATTTTTATTCACGTTAAATCACATTAATTCTTTTTTCCTCTTCTGAATGGCTTCAATATTTAATGGCTGATGTATCTTCGGGCCGGGATAGTACCTATTAAATTTCGTTTGCGTACAGGCAAATTTGTAATTAAATAAGAAAAAATACTTGGAACTGTTGGAATCTGTGCCATAATTGGAAAATGACAGGCCCGTAGTCTGGCAGGGTGGCCCGTGTCCTGGTAGGCAACGCTATCGCTTCAATGGCTTAGTGTCCATGGTTCGATTCCCGGCATATTTCCTTACACCTGCTGTCCCGTTCACCTAGCAAGCAAGTAGGTTCCTGGGTGTTAGTCGACTGGTGTGGGTCGCATCCTGAAGAACAAGATTTAAGGACCACAATTTAAATAAGACTGACAGTCCCTCGATGACGCACTGCTTTTCTTGGGCAATCCTGGGTGGCTAATCCTCCGGGGTTAAAAATCCGAACAAAATCTTATCAGCTTCAAATTTTCACCACTAGTGTGGTTTCGTGAACACAAGTCTCACGCTGCTATTGGGTGCCATAAGTCCCAAATTGCCAATTTTATTGAATAAATAGGAATATTCATTTTCATTCAAAAAGTAAAGAATTCTTCTTATGGTTGGCTTCACAATAATGACGATGCATTCCATAATAAGGATGATACCCCATAAGTTTAGTCTGATTAGGTGTAAATATAAAATTTTACTGAAATGGTTGAAAAAATGAAATATTGTTGTAATCAATCATGTACTAAACAATGCCTTTTCTAATCGGCTTTAAACTTTTACTTTTGCTAAACTTCATTAAAACAAAGATTGTCATTTACACCGAGCTGTAAATTTCAATTTGCTACTTTTATTAGGTGAACTGGTTTTTTTTTTATCTAATAACCAGAGAATGGTTTTTCTGATTGGCTTCACATCCTAAAAATGAGCATATCTTATATTTTTATTAATTATGGGCTGTGTGTGTGCCACTTTGCCAATTTTTTTTTATCATACTGGATTTTTAAAAATCTAAATTTTAGAAAAATTTAAATAGAATATAAATGAGAAAAGAAAACGGGAAAAATAGAAATTCGTTTTAACGGTGTTTTTAAGTTTAACAAGGAGATATTTCCTGTTTTTCAGAACATTATCAGCAACATTTTTGTCGGATTTCTCACAAAATTTAGTTTGTTACTCAAGAACACCTGATATACTTTAAAATTTCAACACGTGCAATGTATCTTAGGCAAGAGGACTATTTGCATGCGTGGGTGCCTTATGTACACTTGTTATTGGGCCATTTCTAAATTTTGTTTCCAAGTGATAACTGGAGATAGGCTTCCCTGATCGGCGGCAAAATTTCAACATTCCTGTAACCTACTTTAAAGTTTGGTATATTTAATGGAGTGTGTAGATGCCATTTTTGCCACTTAATCTGGTGAGGGTCTCTTGATCCAAGGAACTGGACTTATGTTTCTCATGCTTATATCAATTTGAATGCTTTCCATTCCACAGGATTTAGCGCTTTCACTTGATTAGAATATAAAAATCGTGAACATTAACCTTCGATGGCTGATGCATAGGGTTTAGGCTGTGTAGGTACAAATTTTGTTCGATTCTGTGCAATAACTAGCAAATGGATTTTCTGGTCAACGTTAAACTTTTAGGGATAATGTGTTTTCCTCAAAGGGAACAATGTCGTGATATTGGGTTGCGTAAGTCATGTGCCAGTTTTATTAATCAAATTGCTTTCTGTGAAATAACTGAATGAAAAAGGCACAATACGGCAACTGGAACAATTCACAAATAACCCGCACAGAGGAGACTGAAACTCAGTGTGACTAGTTAAATGGTCCACGTCGGGCTTAAAAACGTCGTCATAAGTTCGTCTCCTACGTGCAGTTTATTTGTGAATTGGAGTGTCGTTATCCTAGGTTTAATCAACATTGTTCTTTTACGTTCCTATAATGTGTGCCCTATAGACCTGTGATAAAACTTTGTATGTAATATACACTAAGCTTACATAAAACCTACTTCCTTACTGTACTTACTTTCTTTAAAGTTGGTCAGTCTTGCGTAAAGAAAAAAAATGGACTGATTTTGTGCTATGTAGGTCCCACTTTGCTTTTTTTGGAAGAAATTGTAAAAATTTAAATATTCCTCTTCAGGCTATAATTTCTGAGTTTTGCATCTAATTAGCTTCAACCCTTCCATCATGATAACTGAGCGGCTTCAGGTGTGTATTTAAGGATATTGGTCTCTTGGAAAGATCTGAATTAGATTTGGGGTATGTCCTAATTTATCAGTTTTATTGAAGAACTTTGGATATTAATTTCCATATGACTTGTGAAAGCCTCTTCTGATTCCTTCCAAATCTTCAGCGCTAATATTCAAATGCTGAATTCATCAACTTATGCCAAGCTTGGCGGTCTTGGTGGTCTGGTGGCTTGAGCTCTCGCTTCACACACGGAGGGCCCGGGTTCGATTCCCGGCGGGTGGAAACATTTCGACGTGTTTCCTTACACCTGTTGTCATGTTCACCTAGCAGCAAATAGGTACCTGGGTTGTTAGTCGACTGGTGTGGGTGGCATCCTGGGGGACAAGATTAAGGACCCCAATGGAAATAAGAGACAGTCCTCAATGACGCACTGACTTTCTTGGGTTATCCTGGGTGGCTAACCCTCCGGGGTTAAAAATCCGAAGAAATCTTATCTTATCTTATTATTCTAATCGCGTGCATTGAGGCGCAGCGGACAGTGGTTATAGAATACGGGGATACCTTAGTCGGATCGCGCAGCGTCAAAAATACATCTAGTTACCAAAAGGTTTCGGCTGCACCACAAGCTTCTTCAGTCGAAAACATCTGAATGTAACATTGGAAACAAGCAGCAGTAGTAGTTTTGAAGTAATCTGTCCCTCAGCCTTAATAGGAGGTGGCCAGTCCCTCAAGCCTAAAGCAGTGGCGTACGACCAGACCTTATGTACCGGAGATAAAGTGAGGTGAAGCAGCTGGAGATGATGTCACAGGTGAGAATGGCCCCACTATTGGAAGCATGTCAAGCTAAACAGTTGTTAGCAAAGCAGTTGCAACAGATTTCCCCTGTACTAGAGACCATGGTGTTGCTGTGTCATACAAGTTCCATATTACTTTTTTCTGTCTCTAGTGTTACATTTGC